>BGZK01002175.1:0-74759 GCA_005406025.1 Eumeta japonica | reverse complement strand
AAAGTAACATCAACATATTTTCAAGCAGTTGCCACTTTATTTATGAACATTAAAAAAAAAATTATGTGCAACGGTTCACCTTGCAAACCAGTTCTAAAATTTTGTGCATAATGTCTTTGGGCTCCAAAGGCACAAAAACATAACTTGGTTGATTGATTAATTTTTAGTGCTCAAAATTATTAGCGTTCGTATTCAAGATTATTAGAGGTATAAAAAAAAATTAACTCAGTCAAAATTGTCTTTTAAAAGAAGTAACCTATTTCGATCAAAGTTGCGGCGTCGATGCTCCAAAACGATTTGGATTTTTAAAATCAGTTGGTTGAGAAATCTAAACGTTATTTTTAAAAAAACACTAGATATCAGCGGAGTGCTTCAATTCTCATGGGCAGTAGTTAACTGCTAACTGTTTAAGTTCAAAACTAAACACGTCAAAATATCGTTAAAATTAGAAACATTTCCATTTGTCACATTAATTTAATGCCACAAATGCTAATATCTTTAAGATTACCTTAGTTAACTTCCAATTGTGAAGTTAAAACGACGCATTTGGACATGTTAAGCTTTTAACTTCAACAGTTAACAGTTAAGTATTTCAAATGAGAGGTTTAAGCATACCACAGTGCATATTTCGATCAAACTTGCAATAATTGATGTAAATTTTGAAGTATAAAAACAGTTTTATTAAAAAAAAAATTGCTAATTAAAAATAAATTTTGAGATATTTTCGTTCACGATATCTTTTAACAGTTCGAACTGATATTGATCAAGTTTCAATTATTCTACTTAGTCTTATTACAAATACAGCTGTTTATAATTTGGAATCAATCAGTTAAACTGTTTAGAAATTATTAGAAGATAACGCAATTCCATTTTTTTATTTATGAAATTAATCGACTTCAAATTTTCAGGAAATCTAAGTTCTTTCGAATGTAGCAAGCCTGATTCCAATTGATCCATTCGTTTAAAACGTTGACGATAACAGTGACAGAAGAAAACTTTGCTGAGCAACCATTCATCCATTTAAACCAAACCATATACACAGGGCCTTCGAATCCAACCAAGGCCAGATCGTGAAGAAGTAAGTCTTTTATCATGGCGTACTACTACTGGCGATCCTTAAGTGGATGCCAGAAGTGGTTTCTTATGGCCGACCATATTAACAAACTCAAAGTCAGACATATGGCTTAGGAGAGAATCTATGATGGAGTTAAAGTTCAGAAATTTAAGTTCAAAACACTCATAGCTCAGTGGTAGATGTTTTGTTGACATCTGGTGTGGAATTCCTTAAACGTTTTCATCAACACTTCGTGTTGCGTATTAAACAGATTTCAAAGTCAACGAGATATAAGAAAACGAGGCACAGACCGATTCCGTATCAGCACGTACGAACTTACAAGAGGTAGCGTAAATGGCACTGCAATTGGTTGACGATAATGTAACTGTTGTTGTCGTAATCTTCTCAAAGAAATAGCGGTGACCGGCGAGCGTCAGACTTGCTGCATCTTGATGCGCTACTCTCTAAAACTGAATAAGTGGAAAACCACTAATTATTAGTCAATAGCTACTATTTTAAGATGTCCAAAGTATACGACCAGCAATAAGTGGTTAGCCACTCTTTCAATTAGTAGAAATGATTACAAATTAAAATTGTAAATTTTCTACTAATTAAAAAGTATAATTCTACTATTATAAAAGTGATTATTTTACTAATTGTCAAGTGACTACTAATTCAGAACTACTAATTCAGAACTACTAATTCAGTAGTGAAGTTGGGCCATATTACTTTTCAATTAGTGAAAAATTACTAATTGAAAAGTAACACCTACAAACTTAGTAAATCTGTAGTAGATTCAACTAAAATTACTAATTTTGATGTAGTTTTTACTATTACTACTTCAATTAGTAAAAATTCTACTAATTCAGTTTTAGAGAGTATAGTTAACAACAGCGCCATTTTGGAGGTAACTAGTTGTTTCAAGTTTCTAAATATTTTTATAAATTTGGAGTGCGACACGGATAAATTGTGCAATTACATTATTTATAGTTACTAAAAAACTAGTTTGCTCCGATGAAAATTATGAGCTAGGGTTATGTTAAAAATTTTAGTGCAACATATAGTATAAAAATGTTTTCAACGTTAGTTCTTCTTTTGAAGTAGGTTGAACATATCTTAGAGGTTCTTTAAAAAAAATTGAGCTCGTAGGTTGTGCAACGAATTGCCTATTATATAGAAAAAGAATTAGAACACTCTTTCTTGCCTTTGGTCTACATGAAAAATTGCGTTTTATGTGAAATATTAAGCAAAGGGATTATGATACTTTGTAATTGACAACTAATTTAGTACTCACAGTTAATTTCAACTTTGTTCGCACTTTCTTGTACTACGTTTAATGTTATTTTATCTCAATTTTAAAACAAAAATATAATATTTCAATTTTAGTCAATTGTTTTAGTAATTCGCGAACGGAGATGCAGGAAATTACTTCAGTGCATGCGGAAAAGTTAATGAAAAAACTGTTATCATTTAATTTCAGTTAATGATTCAACACAATCATAACATTACGAGCATTTGCATTATTTGCAGCCGAAATAAAAAAAATATGCGGTAAGACGTAATTTATTCAGTACGGGACCCCGGAGCGTAAGTTAGAAAGCGGTCATTAGCCGAATTCAGGCAGACAGTTCAGTGGTTTAAAAACAACAAAGCGAGACAAAGAAAGTGCATTTTCCTCAGCAGTAATCGTATATTATTTGGAGCGGCTTACATTATTCATGAGAGTATGATACGTGGAGTAAAGTTCACTTAGTACGGTCAGCAGAATTTTTAATAAAAAAAATGAAAAATGTCTATTGCTTCAGACAAGTCATAATCTCTTATACCGTGTGTTCTGTACTTTGACATTTTTAAAATATGTATGTTCTTATTAATGAATTAAATTGTTCTACTTCATAGTTATTAATTATGAATAATTTTGATACGAAATTTTTCAAAATTGACCATAGATATTTGGTTAAGGCAGTATTTGGCGACATCGCTGTCATAAATAAAAAATGTATTTCAGTCAGTGCATTTTTTTAGATCGGCGTTTAAGTCACAGCCAAAAATTTTGCCTGTATTCTTATCTTATATCCCATTTTCTTAATATTATAAATCAAAAGATAACACAGTTGTCAGTAGTATACAGAGTTCTATTAAAATTAAATTAAATCAATTCTTCCTCAAAAAATATTAGCTGAAGCTAATTTAAATCATATTACATAATCTATTTCACATGCAGACCCTACCAGAGAACCATCTAAACATAGGTTGTGTGGAAGAAACCGCCTCGCTTATCGCGCTTTATTTGTTGCTAAGTGTTTATTCAACTAATACTACAGATGGTCCTACTGTTTCTTAACTCGCACTAATTCTTTAATCACCGAATAAGAGAAGTGATTTTCTTTTAACTTTACTAGTTTTTACCTTTATTTAAAGTTATTGGCTTTCTATAGTAACTACTACTAATATATTATAAAAATTGTTATAAGGGTCAGTTGTTGTTAATGATGTAGTCCAGTATAAAGTATAGTGTCAGTAGCGTATAAAGTTTTAGGTACGGAAACTCGACAGCACCTTTAAAGCCAACCTGTGTCGATAGACAGGTACATTCGTATATAAAGTATGGAATTGTTATCATTGACTTTTTTATTGAGCTGTTAATAGACAAAATTGAATTTTTATATTGTAAAAACTATATAATAAATATTTTAAAATTGATGCTATAGTTATAAATTTCTGTATATTAACTAAACGGAATTATATTTTTTTCTATAATACCTTAGGTTGTGTAACTATATGATAGATATAAGACGCTTCTGAGCTAACGACATTTTCTGACTGGGGTACATATAGAAACAAATTAGGTGTACGCTACAACACATTCGTCTGGTATTAGTTTGTAGGCCTCTGATAGATAGCTCACCAATTTTTTGGTCCACACTCATATTTTTCTGCATCATACTGATCATGAGCCACAGCTATCTACGAGTAGATTCAACAGCAACGGTGGAGCTACAAATCGCTATGCGGCACCTCTACGAATGTTAAACCAATCAATGTATGCCTCGTATATTCTGGAGCGGGAACCGAAATATCTGCATAGAGATTCTGGTGTCTGTAGCAATCCACTATTTACATCAGGTATGGGCAACCTTTGACATGTTGTGGGTTAAACTTTAGCGTGCAAATACATTCGCGAGCCACGTTCAAAAAGTAGTGCATTTTAAAGTAGTGTTTTAAACTAGTGTTCATAATTTTTAGCGATAAATATCAGACATGAAAATTTTGAAAATGTCTCGCGGCCGGACGCGGCCCGCGGGCCGATGGTTGCCCACATATGATTTAAATCATGCGTACATAGAGTTCTCCATATATGATTAATTCGATTTCACTGTATTAAAATGTTTTTCCAGATTTATGAAAGTACAGTAGACATTTTAGTCCTTGGTCAAATTTTTTTCCCTAATGATTTATAAGGCAAAATCTTGACCTATACACCCCATCCCTATTTTTTAAGTTATCTTAATCTACTCCCTAATCCTATCTAATCCCTAAGTTTTTTACATGGTATATCTTATTGTTAGTTTCATTCGAAGCCTTTTCAACAATGATTTTCGCATACAGTTTATCAACGAAGCTGAAAAGGCTTATAGAGGGGTAATGTGTACAAACATGCTGAGAGCCTTACCCTTTATAGCGGGTACAATGACTCCTTCGCACCAGTCATTGGGTAACATACGCCTTTTCAGGCATTTATTGAAGAGCTGGTGCAGCAGCTTTGTCGCTATACCTCCGCCTCAAAATTTGTAAGGAAAATCTATCAAAGCCGACAGAATTTCCAGCTTTCATACGTTCTAGTGCTTTCAAAATATCTCCCATACTAATTTCATTTTCATTTTCATCATCATTCATATTTGAGTTACAGTAACACTGTCTTTTGTAACTGTATCCTTACATGGAAAAAAGTCGGTCTTTCATATGGTTATCTGCATTCAGTAAAATCCATTATCGTCTCTAATCAGATTTATACATAATGTCTCGGAATTATTGCGAGACTGTAATTTTTGCATATTTATAAATACTTTTAACCAATTTTAGTTTATCTTTTAAACTGTCCGCTTTTTGGACTCTGTGGTTGGTTTTTGTAGACAGTAAATTTAGCCCTGCTTTTTTCTTTTCTATAACTACTTTAGTTACTTCGAAATTCTATCAAACATAATTTATTCCCATATTCTTCTAATATAGATTTTGTTAACTCCCACAATTTTTGAGATTCTAAAGTAACTGTTTCATTTTATCCTTGCTCTCCTTCGATGTCTCTACATAATAATCTTTCACACTCAAAGTCTGATGCTTGTCCAATTTTATTTGTTCTAGCTCCATATCATCGTTCACGTATGGCGGTCGCCAACGCTGGCATTAAGGTTTAATTCGAAACACCATTAAGAAATTATTCGTGTCGTCGTTGTGGCCGTGTTACATGGTTATATCCATATTTTAACTTCTTAACAGATCATTCGCAATTACAAGATTTATCATAATTTTGTTCTCTCATTTCCACACAAGTATAAGAGGATATTCTGCTGTAGTTAAATATGGTAGTTGTCACAATCAAGTTAAAATCTTGGCATAGTACGAGAAGGCAATCACCATTTGCATTCCATTTTTCATCTTCTTTTCCCCCTAAGAGTTTTTCAAATTCATCCTGCTGTACACCTACCCAGCTATGAAAATCATCTAGTACGACGATCTTTTAATTTCTGTCGCGTTTTGTTAATGTTTTCCTCATTAACCCATAATTAGCGGTGTATGATTAAAAATAGTATAAGAATCAAGAACGGGATATAAACTCGGAGCAATAAACGAATCATGATTAGGAGTAAGTTCAAAACCGAGGGTAAAACCAGATCGTGTTTGAAACTGTGAGCGACATTAGAGTTGAAACTGAGAGTGGGGTTGTTTTGGAATTGGAATTGATCAGAATCGGAATCACATAATTCTAGAAGTGGTAAGCTTTGTAGTTGAAAGCAGAAGAGTTATCGGAACCGAAAGTGAAACTGCATTTGTAGTGGTAGCGATATCAAGATTATATTTGGACATAAAACGTGAATGATTCTTCTATGCTTAAGCGGGCGAAGCAGCGAGCAAGGGTTAGTTATACATAATGTGTCACATTCATTTTAACATTAAAGTGAGCGCAAACACGGAAAGCACATTATACATAAATACAAATACATATAGGGAGTTCACGTAAGATAAAATTGTATTTGAGATCCCCAAAATTTTGTGAATCCTATTTGTATATAGTGCGATTTTCAAACAACACGATAGGCTCTACTGACATATGTACAGGCTATTTTAAACAAGATTTTTATGATAAAAAAAAATCGCGATCCCTTTAAAATAAGTCGAAGAAATCAAAGCGTTCGAAGCGAATAGTTCACTTTAGCGCAACATCACGGAGGCGCGAGAGGCCGGCGGCGGCGCGGGCGGCTCACCGCTTTCCGCCACGTTTATTAAATTTCCCTTTCGAAAATTTAATTAAGAGTGTTTTTCTTTTTATTTCACACCCCAGATTTCATTATTAGCCGCGGCGCTCGAAAGGGGTCCGCCATAGACATGCGAATCGGATAGAAGTGCCAGATATATAGTCGGGGTGGCCTTTGTTCTACATTTATTCAATAAAAAACCATGCTTAAAACCCTCGAAATTGCCTCTAAAAAGCATAATCATGAATATTGTATGATACGAAGTTTGTGGAAATACTTAAGGGAAAGCTTTTCTATTTTGCATTAAACAGTATTGAAATTTCTGAAATTCCCGAATATTAACCGTTGTCAGCACCTGTGATGGTCTATGCTTTCGGTCTTTTGCTTTCAGTATTTCATTTGAGACAAGAATTTGACACAAAAAAATCTACTACCAAAGGTCTACAGTTTTGGGTAGTCTGCCGGTGGCTGCTGCCGGCGTCGGAATGAAAAAACCGGCAAGTCGAATATAAAAGTTATAATAACGGGCGTTAGCCGAAATCTGTTCTTGAGCGCAATTTACGAGCTCTCTTATTAAAAATCGGACTCACATAATGAATTTGTACTCACCCTTTCGCCTGTAAAAAAAAAAATATTAAAATGCTCAATAGCACGATTGCTACTCCTTATTTTCACAAAGTTGTCTAAACAATTGCTGTGCTTATTAAGAAACTTGTGCAAAAAATAATAAAAATTTTGATTTGCAATATATTAAAATTTCATAGTAGAAAAATATAATAGTATAGGATTAGTAGATATTAGTAGATAATCTTCTTTTGTAAAATAAAAGTTGTATTTACTGCATTTATATCAAGAGAATACACATTTTATAACTACTAATCTATCTTGACTGATACTTTTATTAATTTTGCAATAGTGCACGAGTAGTAATCATTACATGGATAATCTTCTCTTTACTCAGTGTAGAAATAGGCGTACATTTAGTTACGTAAGTATTTTAAATTATTTTAGCTATATTTTACATATTTCATATTTCTACCTAATTTTTTTTGTAATAGTAACAGAGATTAAACATTGAATTTGATAGAGCTTGTTCAAGTTTAAGATTTTTATGTTTCAATGATTTACTATGAGTAATGTCATTGAAAAATTTACTGGAAAGATCAATCTGTTCTCGAATTTAATTATTTTATATTGTCTTGTGGTATAGAAAAAGTACAAAACGATGAAAAAGTTTTCAAAACATTATATACAATTTAAAATAACAATGCTAATTTGTTATGATCATACTAAATTTCGTTTGATATTTCTCATTAGAAATTAAAGAGTGTTACGATAATTGACTTAAGTCTACACTGACAAAAGTAGTAGTTTTTCAAATGAGCCAAAGTTAAATTCGGGAAACCTCAGAGTTAAATGGAAATTAAAATTTTAAAAATTCTTGTATTTTATGATGAGTCGAAGTCGATTTTCCTATGATCGTCAATTCGCGGAGTGTGGAGCTCAAAATCATTAAAAAACTTCAGCGCCCTTTGAAGTTTTAATGTCACGTCAGAAGTCCAACTGGCACTTGGAATATAAGTTACATAGACAACCGAACTTTGCTCCGCATCTTTAAAATTTTTCCTGAGAAATAATTTCCCACGGGAAAAGTTGTGCATGTTCATTTTCAACAATAACATTAGATGCATAATGTACATGCACTACATAATAATATGCATTTACCTGATATCTGCTCTCACATTAACAATATCATCTTTATTGATATAATAAGGCAAAAGTGTCATCTAGTTTATATTATGTCAACAGATAGAATTGTTATTGAACGTTACACTAAGTCTACTGGTATTTCGGCACTACATATAATAGCTTATAGCAATAATGCAATCATCTCAAAATTCTAAGCGATGACTCTGTAATATAATGTTGCTTATATTGAGAAAAATATTGTTTCAATTTTTCAGGGAAGGCAGCTTACATAGATAAAATTGAAAAGCTTACATAGAAATGTTTAGAATCGTTTTCATGATACTAATGTATAAATTTATGTATATATAAAAGGTTTCCATTTAAATAAATAAGATTTCCATGTAACCTCTAAATCATTAATAAATTATTATTTTAATCTCCCATTATATTAAGCTAATTCAATATTAACGTTCTAATTTCTTCGGGTAATGACATCGCTTTTTGCAATATTCAATAAATATTTAAAATATTTAAAAATGTGGTAATAGTATTGCAATATATAGCTTTAATTCTTATTGAAGCGTTTTGCATACGATGCTTAATTTAAATCCATTTCCTTACTTAATTAACGTTTTTAGCCTATAGTCTGGTCGATAAGTTGAGAATGGTGTTAAATCAACATAATGGTGCTAAAATTATGTGTTATGGCTCATTCGATCCGGAATCATGTCTAGATCATTGTGCTGGAAAATTGAATTAGCATATTAAAAATTACTAAATTTATAAACAACTAAAGGCAGAAAAAGTTTGGTTTTTTGCTTATAATTCGTAAACTTATAACTTCTTTGGATTTTTACAAAAAAAATCTTAAAAAAGAGGAAATTTACTAAAAAAAAGTTTTAACTCCCGGAACTCTACCTCTATTATTAATAATTTTAATTTAACGTTGAAAATGGCCGTCCGCCTGCCATTTTTAGGTTGCGCGCATGGCGTCGCACATCAGTAAATTACGATAAACACGTACCATACATAGTTCTAGTGCCAGCTGACACTAGAACTATGGTACGCGTCGTCTTAAGTCAACGAGACCCGCTGACCACTAATTAGTACTTTAAATATACGAGACTGTTTGAGAAGCAGCTGCGCTTAAACCTTGTGATTTACGTCTAAATGCGCATACGCATGCTATTAAGAAACTGTGTGTGATCTTCTTAGATTACGAAATTCGTCGACTGATTAAAAACTGACGGTAGATGTTATCGATGTCTGAGCTATGACATTGGTTTAATGAGAGAATTGGAATATTTATATTTAACTATTTTTTTAATAAATATATCTTACGATTGACTTTGGAAGTAGTTTAAAAATTTTAGTTATGGAGGTTTAGTAATCAAATTATACAGAATAATATTGTGAATCTTAAAAGGTCATTTTTATGTTTGATGCGACAAAATTACGTACTAACAATTACATGAAAAAAAAAAGTTTTTTGTTAGTTCGTTTATTGAAGAAGGTTATAAGGCTACATATTATTTCTTTATTGTCTATATTTTTAATGAGCGGTTCTTTTCTTGCAATAATTTCTGGATGGTATAAATACCATCAAGAAATTATGGTATGATATGTACATCACTAAATAAGTACATACCATTAATGAAGTCAATGGGATGCACATATTTGATTATGTACATATCATGTGTATGAAACAGGTATGTGTCATCCAATTTTAACACAGGGGAAGCCGTGAGGCAATACTTGCGAATAACACGAATGGAATATATTCAACGAAAAGACAAAAATAAAAAACTAAGGAAAATAAAGAAACCGGTGAAAAGTGATAAATTTATCCTAGATGTACTAGGTCGGGAAAAGTTTTTTCGTATTTTAGATTTTTTAAGTTAGATTCACTCATTTTGATGGACAGAAAAACAAGATTAAAACAGCGATCCACCGTTTTTAAATTTTATTTTCTTTTTATAAAATGTTGTACATTTAATGGCATCAAAATTAGCCAGGTACAAACAATACAAACAAAGAGAGTTTACAACAAACTTTTACTTATGAACTACAAAAATAACTTTTTCCTCGAACTAATATTTCATACAGTAATTTTACTCTTCACTATTAAGATACTGTATTTTTATTTTAAAAAATCACGGAGTTTTTGTTATGTGGTATCTCAGAATAATAAAATGAAGTGGTGAAATTGTGAATTTTGGAAACCTAAAAAGAGTAAATCGAACTTTAAAATATCTACCGGATTGTCGAATTATTAGTGAATAAGTAAGAAATTCTTTTAAGTTAAAATATATCAAATTGACGAATCTGAATTATATAGAAAATTGCTATGCCGTTTGAAAATCAAATTTTCAGATTAATATTAACGAACTCACTTCACACGCTTAGGCGTCGTCAATTAATTACGTAGCCTCAAGAAAGAAGGGTGGAGTGGGGAAAAATTTCATCAAAATCCAATTTAAGGGGGGGGGGGAGGGTAAATGGAAAATCTCGCGTTCACTTTGAAATTCCGGGAATATACTATCATAATATTCTGTACTATTACCTATACCGAACATATTCGGTACACGTTCGGTAACATGAACATGATGAACATGTTGAATACATTTAATTGGATAAATGTAAAGAAGAAAATATCATGTGGTGAGCGAAGGTTTAACCCATATTTTACTAAATCTTATCAAAAGGGAGAGGGTTCAAAGTTTTTAGAAAAATCATTCTATGTGATTAATTAACCCTATTAAATTAACCCTACGTAAAGCATCAAGCTACCCGCAATCGAGCATGAACTCTTCTTAACCGATAAGACATGCATTTTATCCCACAAGTGCTCGCGTCGCGGTCGGCCCCGTAAATTCGGATTACGTAGCAGTTGCATCGATTGCAACACATCAAATATTGAATCCGCTCAAGGGGTGGAACCGTATGGGGAGCTATAACGCGGAATATGTTTTATGGTTACCGTCGGGGGAACAAATATAAATATGCATCGGAGGTAGTTCAGGTGCGGCACGGCGTTGGAGATAGCGAGCCGAGATTTTTTTCTCCATTAAAGAATAGTTTTATTCTTCTGTATTATTGGGGTTTCAAGTTCTACTAAAGATTTCAATAGATAAGAATTATTATTCAGTAAAAATATTCCGAATTTTTTTACATTGATGTTATTTGGAGAAGACTGTCGAGTGGATGTTATATAAATACACTCATAAACACGCACACGCACGCACTCATACACACACACAAGGTGCGCGCGTTCGTGTGCACACACACACACACACACACACACATATATATATATATATATATATATATATACACACACATATATATATATATATATATATATATATATATATATATATATATATGAAAGAACAAATGAAACGCACAGCAACTATATATATATATATATATATTAGTGAGGATGAAAGGAAGTAAATATCTTCTTACCCCCTTTCGCTTACTGAAATACCCAGAAAGCGAATGAGTTATATGAACGGTGGTGCGGTATCCACCGTCTCCATAGTTTGTGTAGGTACTATATTTTGGTCATCTGAGGAAATTGTAGCGGTAATTGAGTATAAACTCAATAATATCGACCTTATTAATAATAATTATTAATAATAAGGTCGACATACAAACATAGATATTGATCATTAATAAAACGTTATTGTTTGTTTTTGTACTGCATTATAAAAAAAATATATCTTTATTTATCATAACATACGCAGTCATATCATAAGCGGGTCATATCAAAGCGAAAAATTTTAATGCAAGCAACATTTCTTATTAATTGTCAAGCAGATATGTTGGTAGTGTTACTAGGAAACAACTGTCGGTCTGACCGTGTCGACCAAACACTATAATCTCAAAAATAATACACTTGTCTGTTTGTTTGTTACATTTTCATAACCATATAAATAAATAATATGTGTTATTACTGGTCTGGATGACCATAACAAAGAAGAAAATTTGCGAAATCTAGGTTGAGTAGGAAAACCTAGAACAGCCTATGTTAATCTGTGCACATAGATGTAGAATAAGAGCGAAACAATACGATAACTATGATCTCGCGGTCTTAAACACGAGCGGTATATTAGCGTAGGTGACTGATAACTCAAAGGGCCAACCGCTCCACCGCTGATATACTGGTGTAGCTCGTTAACCAAGTGGGAGAGCGACCCTTGGCCATAAACCAAAGGTTGATGAATGAAATTCCCCGGCACCCCAGGGCCGTGCGTCTAGTTTTGCGTCATTGCAGATTTAGTGGCTGCTGCGCATCTTATTTATTGCTTGTTGTTTCTGTGCCGTTGGTGGCTCAATATATTGTGTGTTCGAATTCGATATTATTGTACGTGAAACGATAAATTTCTATTTTAAGAAAATAAGGAGCTCTTCATTTTCCCTTACCGCGGATCTAATTATCGAAACCTGGATTTACTATTTCATTTGTTTTTTACTTTTTCATTTCTTTTTCTGGATAAGCATTTTTGAGAAATAGGTAGTGTTAAAATATAAGGGCATTGTATTTGCCTTCCGTCTATCCATGAATGTCAAAAAAAAAGGTTATTATTAACTTTACATTTTCCAAAATGACTCTTTTATTTAATAGTTGGCTACATACTCTTTCACGATTTATTCCGTGACTGTTCAGATGTTGATGGTCTACATACCAGCAATGGCTATGACAAACAAACCAGATAAAGTGATATATGAAATAATACACTTTAACTGTTCCTTTTGTACTTTTAATACTAACATTACGCTAAGAATAAATAAATTTGATGGTATTATGGTTATTATTTTCGCAATTGTTTTTTTTTATCTTTCCTACCGTTTACGTCTTACCTAAAATATTGTAGTATTATTTAAAATAGAAAAATTAAACTATCAATTCTTATGTTTTTTGATACTAAATGTAAAAAGGAATTATTATAAAATGAGGCTCTATTTGTCCGCCTAACGCAGCTTATCTTTTACAAATGTACTGGACGAAAATGTTGTGATTTGGTACATATACCGAGTTAGGCCATCCAGTTACGAATATTGGTCACAATGTAATAAATTGTGATTTTGGAGATTAAATTTGGAAGCCAATTCGACAACTAAAAACAAATATGGTGCGTCATATAACATCAAATGAACGGTTTTTGTTTTGAAAAATACTAGTTCATATTCTTTTTTTATAATTGTCTATAATTATCTTGTAATCATAGTTTACAGGAGAATTACAAGAAACTATATGAAATTGGATTAATCCCCCTTATTTATTTATTATATAGTAGCGACTGAGCTTATGAGTCACCGGATAGAAAATGAATTCGCCCATGGACACCTCGCAACTTCAGGGCAGCCGCTACTACGCGGCCGGTCTAATGGATGGGAATATTATATCTGATAGAAGGAGGATGTGAGGAGAAGTAGGGCGATGGAGAAGGAAGTGGGCCACCGAAACTTTCACTTACGCAACTACGGAAGCTGTCATTTTACCTCTGTACTCTGTGAGAGTGTGGTACCTCTCCGGTAGAGCTGGCTAATACAAATATACAAAAGAATGTAAGGCTTCACTCGTAAAATACAGATAAATCTAAATAAAAATTCTAACTCTACGAGTTCTCTTGGAAAACGAAAAATAATTTTGAAAATAATGTACTTTTCATTTTTTTGGAGAACTAACGTGATGATTTGTATTCGGAACCCTCTTCGCACGGATCTGTACTGTACTTCGCCGATTTTTGAATTAAAACCTTTATATTTCTCGGTTTTAATGTTTCGTATCATATCTACTGGTGTTACTTTTATTTGCAAATCAAATGTGCTAAATACTTATTGTTACTAAATAGAAATTTCTGTTTTTACTTTAAATAGATGAGTAAATAGGACACAATATCAAATAATTTAGTACGATATATCTCTACATGTATATATGTATATATGTAAAATATCTTTATGTATACATTTCTTCTATATATGTGGGAGTCACTGAACACGAAAATGGCTGGATCGATTAGGATGAAAATTTTTGTGTGTTTGTGTAGGTCCTTGGATGGTTTAAATTTACAATTGGACCTGGTACGTAACGCAAAGATTGGATTCTAGTATTTTTTTTTGGTTTTTGAATGAAATTTTTTCTTACCTATCAGGGCATACAAACTAAAAATTTCACACCACCACAACCCTATATATTTTTTAATTAATAAGTGACAGTTAAAATGTTCTGAGAAGTTCATGAATAACTGACCTTCTAAGAATAATTCGTAGTTATTGTTTGTTATAGGTAAGCTTATGTACCATACGTGGCGCTGATGTCGAATTCTGTGGTATTTAGCATACGCATAAATACATACGCAGGTTATTTGGGTCGTAGCTTGGCGTTGTGTATATGTTTCAATTTCTATTCGTTGTGTTTCGATAAATATGAAATAGAATATTTTCCAACGAGCTTCGAGAAATTGCACTCACTTTTTAATTTTGCTTTGGGCAACAGCAAATCACGTAATGACGATACGAAAAGACTAAAATGTCAAACTGAGTGTCAAATATCAGTTAGTATATAATAATAATAATATAAATTCTTCACTATTTCCCAGAATGATGTGCAGAGACTTCCTCATGGCATGACTTTGCATATCATTCTTGGTTCACTGATAGCTTTCAAACTTTTAATCTAAGCTCGTCTGTACCGGGTGCCTTAAATTTGGCCCTTTTTTAATATGTCACTAATATGGTTTACATAGAATTTTCTAGGGCGATCCTTACCGATCTTTTCGGTACATACAATTGCTCTATAGATTAGTTTTGTTAGTCTACTTTTATTTATAATTTCCAGATGGCCAAACCACCGCAACATATCTTTTTCTGCTCTAGTCACTATAACTTTATAGCTACACCGCTCTCTGACATCACTGTTACTACATCAATCTTTCTGGAACACTCCGCACATCTTATGCCGAGATCGCATCTCTACCGTATTGAATCTACTTTTATTTCTTCTGCAATACCCATCTTTCATTACTATCCATAAGAATAGGAAAAAGGACCTCATAATGGATAGCCAAAGGCGCATGTCGTGAAATACTTTTACTATAGTAAGCAAAGTCCCATTCACTATACATAACGTATTCACTCTCCTTTCGATATTTCTATCATGATTTACATTTGTAAAAAGACCATCCAAATTTACCAACTCTTTCACTTGTTTGACACTTTTACCTTCTATATATATTTATATCGCATTCAGTCGTGCTTTCACCTCAATATATTGTGTGTTCGAATTCAAATACCATTATTTTAGTCTTGTTGACAGTTACTTTCATATCTCTTTTCTTAACAGAATCATTCAATTTAGTTATCATATCATGCAGATTGCACGCTGATGGCGCAATGATTACTTGGTTCTCGGCATACAGAAGGCTTTTGACAGACAGCTCATCCATTCTTAGTTCACACTCATATTATTTCAGATTATGTAGATAGAGATCCATGAATAGATTAAATAGCCAGGGTGAAGCTACAAATCCCTGTCTGACACCCCTGCTAGTTAGCTAGAACTAGTTATTGTATGCCCTATTTATTCTGACGCAAGCAATGGAGCCTCTGTATGAGCCCCTGAGTCAAACAGTGCCTGTATAAATCCACTCTTCATACCATGCATAGATAGAGTCCTCAATAGATCATTTGTATTCACTCTAGCATAAGCTTTTTCCAGATATAGGAGAATACAGAAAAACTTTTAGCCCTTGGCCAAAAATTTTCCGCAATTTTCCCTTTTCGAAATCTCTCTAGTACATCCCAGATATTATTTTCAGTCTCATTAACAAATTTCAATAACGCTGAGGAGGCTTATATCTAGTTTATCGAACAGCGTTTGTTGAATCAGCTGATAGAAGGTAAGCCAACGTTCGGGCGGGATAACTCAGGTCCGCCAGTTTCCCATAAAAACAGTAACACGTCAAAAGTTTCTTAAAGCATCATTTTCATCGATCGCTTATGTAGGTGGGCGCACTCTTTATTTTAATTACATACGTTTACACCTAATTATAGGTTAAACATAATTTGAAAAGTTCATTACGTCGTATATCTATCAGAGTACAGAACAGTATAACAATTTTCAATTACCGTCGGTCAGACGTGTTGCAAAAAAAAAAAAACTAACCGAGATATTTCAACTGCGGCCATTTTCTCGGTAAATTGGTAATTATTTCCACGGTGCACGAGCCGCGGACAAATTTCAAATTTTTTAAAATAGCCATAATTGCCTCAGCGTATTCCACACTTCGGTGATTCTTCTATGCAATTAGCCAAGTTATGCCACATAGAGGCTGAGTTATGTCTGTACAGCTATCTTATAACAGTCCTGCTATTGCCGTGGTATGTACAACAGAAGGCGATCATTCATTAACGAGATTTAAGATAATTGCTATTATGACATACGTAAGATTAAAAAATATCAAGTTTACGATCACGATGCTACAAGCTTTCGCCGTAAAGTGGGTATATGCTTATTTAGTAGTCGATAAAATCTTTTAGATTTTTTTTTAAATTTTGACTATTTTTCCTATTAATAATACATATGAAATCTATGAAACCTTATTGCAGTTTTGTTAAGAGCCTGCAGTTGATCGCATCTTACTTAGGCAGTTTAAAAAAAATTAAGTGTTTACTTAAGCAATCGTTGTCACCTAAGGGTATTAATCCTTATCAAATTATTTTCAGGTCGGAATCCTAATTGTACCATTTTTAGAATACTTCATTATAAAAAAATATGTCATGCAATATAAGAATGCCTGAATGGACCACTAAGTACAATAACTGTAGATATCTAGGACAAACTTCAGCAGTTCGAAGAAATTGTATTTAGAGAGCAATCATAAAAACACATATGGAACTTTTGGAAACTCAATATATTTGGTGATCCATATAAATTTCTTGGGATAAAATGTGTGCATGTCAGGTTTTTATTCTTCCACTGCTGAGGTACTTCTGCCGTAGTGTGTATATTCCAGATCGAGAGGCTGGAACGCTAAGTCCTCCTCGTTGGCCCCGTGAGGGTCTGAGCTGCTAATAAGGATGGTTGTTACCGGCGAGAAGAGGACGTACCAAGCCAACGGCTTAACGTACCCGTCTTGCTATAGAGCGTATAGTTTTTAATTCGGTTCAAAATAAAACACTCATCGAACGATCCGCTCGAATCGGGTGCCTTCCGGTTCCAAGGTACCAATGGATCATCTCCGCTATTTTTCGTTTTCTTCATATTTCATACCAATTAGGCGCGGTTGGCTTCTAATCGAATCGGCTCCCTCGACGCCACCCATTACGGCCCGTCTCCAGCGCTAATGCGGCCTCCGGGCGTCAACGTCGAGAGCCTTCCATACGTCATCGGCGTAACGTTGTCAAATTATAGGTGCCGATGTGCGCTTCGAGTTTTTCTTTCCTCTCTCGGCCATTGTTCTCCATCGATCTCCGGCAATAAATCCATTTGACAATGCGGCCCGTTCCACGATGTATATCGATGGTTTAGCATTATTATAGCTACTCGAATTACATGCGTGTTTGTCATAGGAACTGCTTATGATCGCAATGTTGGAAAAAAAAGAAGGGGTTTTCCGTCTATCCGGTCGTTTCATGGTGCGGGAATTGTCGAAAGTTTGGTAGCGCGTTCATGGGCTTATGTTTTTTTTTATTACTTTTCATAAATGAAGTGAAAATTGTTACCAAAAACAGAGACATGTTGAACAATTTATAATTTACGTAAACACTAAAAAGTTATTTGTTTTTTTTTATAATCAATTTGTTTTTTAATTAAAATATTCTCTTTGTAAATAAAAGATAAAGATTGTATCATATTTTCCAATTTTTGTTTAGTTTTTAATTATGTGAAAACAGTAAATATGAATAACAAAATGATGAAAATTCCTAACTTAAGTTCGTCTTAGATTCGTTTATAACACGGTTAAGGTTAGATAGAAACAAGAAATATAAAAATTCATATGCTGTTAATTTAACGACTTGGCATGCATTATTATCTTCATATATTATACTCATATTATTACAGTAATACATATCCTACAGCTATGTCACAAAATTCCTCTGCAATTACTTTAACTTAATTTATACTATTATGTAAATATGTAAGTTTTGTTTTTAAATATAATTTAATTGCGAACTTTTTTAATTTTTGTTTTATGACTAACTAACGCCGATCCTACCTTTTTTAAAATTTTATTTGTGCGTCTATCTGTACATCCTTTTATTTAAGAACGGTTAGGCTGATTTTAAAGAAAATTGATATACAACAAACACAAATGATAGACCACTGTTTGTCCGTTTGTGACTTCTGAAGGGTGTGACGGATTTTGATTAAAATTGCTATACATTAAAACAAGGTTGATTTCACTAATCATAGGCTATACATGTTTCAGATACACCCTATGGTAATCATAAAAAAATGTGGTCATATTAATTTGTTTCTATATAGTTGTATGTTTCCATATATGAGCCGAATGTGGGGACTTGGAGGTGTGAAGGTGTAGGGGTGAGAGTATGTGTGAGCGAAACAATGGGAGAATTTGGAAAAAACAATAAAAGAATAAAAGAAAACAATCACGTTAAATTTTAATTTAAGCTCAATGCAGCGGACGGGTAATGGGTAGTGTGATTATAATATTACTTAGGATTGCATTTATCTAAAATTGTTTAATTATTAATTGATATATTTTGTAATGTTAATTAAATTTAATAGTTTGTTAAGTAAATTGAAAATTATTGTATTGTTTTTATTTAGACTATTTAATTATGTTATGTCTATTCATATTTAGGGAAATTGAAAGCAAATATTAAACTAAAAAAAAATAATTAAACAATTACTTAAGTGCAAATTATACGATACTCTAGTACTTTCTATTTTAAAGTAAGTTAATATTTTTAAACGAAGAAATAATTTATTTTTTCTAATATATTTAAACACTCACATTTAGAATAGAGAAATCTTAAAAAATGATTTCAATAAAAAAATTCAAAACCAGAATATCATTGGTCTCGCTTGAACGCACATCCATGAAATAAATCGCATAGAACTATGTAGATCAATAAAAATAGTCACGTGGAATGCTCACGCGTCGACGATTGAAACTGATGGCAGTAATTAAAAACGTGTACAGATATTTAAAACTCGTGTGGTGGAACGTGGCTAGACAGCGCGGACGGGAATAAACAGTGCGCGTTTAAAAAATATATATTCTTCAAAACTTAAATACAGAACTAGGTTTTCCTTGACCTTCTCGCCTGTAGTAAGGGGAGTTATGATTTTTGTATGTATTCGGACTTGAATTTATGTGTATATAAATATACGCCTGCGCAGCAAAAAACGCGATCTAGCTTTCAGGCCTAAGCAATCGATACTTGTCACGACGTCAACGAAAACTGTCTGATTTTTCAGCGAGATGTCATGTTCTCAATAAGCGTTGGGTCAGCGTGCTATAACGTTACAGGCCCTGGTGACACGAGTGAATTCTTCCTCATAGGGTACCGTTGCAGCATAGTATAACCCTTCCACAATTTAGTAATTTTGGTGGTCAGAACTTTGATGGTCGAACTCTGTGCTTTGAAGTTCTTAGGCAGTGTGCAGTTCTAGAGCCGTGCCCTAGTGGACTTTTCTGCCTGACAACTAGAAAGCAAAGGGTTCGAATTATGAAATCGTATACCGGTAATGGAAAAAAAATAAAATGCTACAAAAAATTATTATATTAAAACTAATAAAGCTTTTGAAGTAGTCGAAAAAAGTTTTGATTGTTGCAGTGGTGACTCATTCGTTTAGAAAGTTCCCTTCCTACCAAAAATTATTGGGTTCTATTATGACCAAGAACAAATTGACCTTTCGATTGATCACGTACGTAGTCATCGTAATGTCACGTAAATAACGTCATCGTAACGTAAAGTCACAGACGTAACGATCGATAACAATTCCCAATTAGGTCTGGGCCAGCGCGCAAGGGCTTGAGGTCCAATAAGGTCCAACCTGAAATAAAAGATGATAGGTAGTTAGCCTCAGTAGTAGAGTGATTAAAGTCAGACTCACAGCTTACTGTATTTTTCGTTCATATCGTTTACTGATATTCGTTCTAGTCAGGGAACAATGAAAAGAGAACCTAGAACAGGGAACAAATAACAGGGAACAGGGATTCAAAAAAATAGCAACATTGATCTAGTGCAGGTACGATGGCTTATTGTTGTCTTTGAAAATAGTACTATGGTAGTGTTACGTGTATTGCTCTATTACAATATGGCTCTACTATGGTACAGCCATATTAAAGTCAACTCAGTTGCAGCACAAAACCACATTCACAGATTACGAACGTGAAGTAGCAGCAAGGGCTGTTGCATTAAGCGAATGAGAGATTTAGAGACCTACTTTCCCCTCACCCTTCCATCAAACCAATCCAAGAGGACGGCAACGCACTGGTGACTCCTACGGCTACGAGTGTCCATGGGCGGCGGTGACTATCTACTCTCTGATGGCTCACATACTCGTTTATCCGTTGACTACGGTATAAAAGAAACAAATCCCTGCAATGAGACATTATACAATTTGTATAAAGTAATATTTAGAGAATTTAATGCGACAATGTCTGAGATTAATGATTCAATTTTAATTTCATCGTCTTCACCATCATTATCGCAGTCCGTCTATACCCAAGTTTCTCGCAAGCTCAATTTCTTATGTGATCGAACTTAACGAACTAGGCTCATTCCTTTATTCTAGATCACAAAGCTATATTATTTGGGGGATGTTCTGCCGAAGGATTTACCTGTCCACGATATCAGCTCAAAGCATTTAATTTTCATTAACAAGCATGAACTAATAATCACGATATTATTGGAATGTTTTTTAAAATCTTTTATTCGGAAAGAGCGCATTAGACATTGATGGAGTGACATAGTTTCTCATACACTGAATAAGGTAAGTAAAATTGATAGCAGCAGCAATATATCTTTCAGTGTTGCATATATATTTCCTCATTTTCATTTCGTCTTTCAAATCTGTTGTTTCTTAAGATAGAGGAAAAATGTGGAATACTAGTAGTTACATTAGAATCCCAAGTCGAAAAATTGGAAATTTCAATTTAAGCAGTTAATTAATCTTTTTTACTCTACACTTCTATTTTTCTAAAATATTTCAGAACTTACATGGAAAGATCTGCGTTTGGTACGAATAGCTTCATATTGAAATTATTAGTAGTCGTTTATTAAAAGTTTAACAAATTTTTAAAATTTAAATATACTTTTGCATTAAGTTCTGTTCATGGTGAGGATTATATTTTAACTTTGATTTTCTATAAAATTTAATTTTATTATTATGTGTATTGTACTTATAGCTTAAGGCATGTGTTGACGTATAAGTAATATTATCGAAACGTTTTTACTTCAGGACTTAAATATCACAACTATAAAATTTAAATCCACTTTGTAGTTTATCAAAAGGCGTAATATACGGACAAACAGACGTCAGGGTTCCTTGTGTATGTTAGTGTTATTCCAGGTTTCGTATGGTTTGTTTCAAATACGTTGTTTGCTCACGACCTTATTTATCCATTTTTGATACTTCTTTATTTCGATTCTTCTTCGTGCATGCAGATTCTATCGCCTTGAGTGTATTCAAAATCACTTCATTAAGCACACCGCCAGGAGACGATCGACATACGTACAGACACACTCGACGATCTAGAACACCAGATACGGTCGCCACTCGGCGCGATCCGACTACACCTGTGCCCATCGAACTTAGCCAGGCCGGCAATAAAAACCGTTGATTATTATATACGAAAGAATCGAAGCAGGCAGGCGCGTTATCTCCGCGGGCTCGCCATTCCGGGGCCGCTTCTATCTCTAATTTAGACTGGTTTCGATTTTTTTTTAGTAGAATACCTCACCTCTATACCGGTTCGCCTCAATGCTTGAAGGTTGTTTATAGATAACAGTAAAGCGTTTATTTATTGGCCGTATAGCGGCGGCTGCGCAATACTCCGTCCGTATCTAGTATAACTTGAAATATCATAGTTTCGTGTTTCATAATGAATCGAACACGTTCTCGTGGGACCTGCGCTGTTAGTTGTGGGATGGCTGGAAGTGGATCGTGTATGGTTTGGTGTGGATGTACGTTTGTTTTAGTACATTATTTTTGTTTGTCCCGTAGGCGTGGCCGTTTGTTGCCGGTGCATGGGATTGTTGAATGAAGATAATTTTCAAAGAATAGGTTATGTGTGTCATATTGGTGTAGATTGAAAACAATGTGATAGGTATAATAGCATAATATTAATAGAAATCGTTTTTAATCATTGGGAACAATTTTAATTTTAATTTCCGTAAATTCATATTAAAGTATTTTCCTCATATTCCATTAGACCTTCACTTTTCCTTTCTATGTATTACGTTCTGCTTCAGCCATATTTTTAATCTAAAGATCACAAATATAAAGAATGAATTAATTATTATTTTTTCATGAACTCCTACCAACAGAATATGTATATTGATTTTCCATTTTAGTATTCGTTCGTTTGATAGCAAAAGTAGTTTTACTAGCAACTTGTTAATACAATTTATGGTGACAGACGCACGATACCGCTCGGTGGTCGAGACAAACGATCTGTTGGGAGCACCAAAATATTCATTATGTTAATATTTTGTAGTCTTTATTTAGCTAAATCTGTATTGTTGTTTTGCAATTAATGGTTTCGAGCTAATAGTTTTTTTTTATTTGATAAGTAAATATAGGTGATTAAAAGAGTAAATAAATCTTGTACTTAATTAATTGCATAAATTATTAATGTATTTGGAGATGAAAATGTGGTTTATTTTAGTAATGTGAATAATTTATTTGAAATCATTCAACTTTAGAAAAAAGGAAAAATTAACGGAATGTTAACCGCTGCTTCCAACCTGTAAACTGTCTACCGAAATCAATGATTAAAATCTAAAGATTTTTAAAAGTGATTTTGACTAATTCCTTTAATTATACGATAATTTAATGCATTTATAAATTTCCGTGGCTTAAAAGAGAAAGAGGAATTCTTATAGGATCACTCTGTAACCCATCTGTCTCTGTTTCTGTCTGTCTGCAAAGACAAGAATATAAATATATCAAGTTAAAATTTATAAAGAAAGCTTATAGTCCCTTCTAAACATAAAAAAAATGAAGTTTCGAAGTCAACGAAGTCAAAGGATATGGTTATTCAGTTACATATTTTAATACTCAAATGCACACTCATCAAAACTTATAGGGTACAGTCCGTTAACACATAACCAATTAAATTTGGCAAGATTTCGCAACATGAGTTTAGAAAAAATTCCAAAAGTGTACATTTATTGGCATATCCATTAAAAAATATGTTTTTACAATTACGAATTGACATTCGTAGTTGGAGCCTCTACGGTGACGTAGACTAATGTATAAGACAACATTTTTAACTTCATGCTATGAACACTGAAGATTTTCAATAATTCTGAAAATGGTTTTTTTACAAACAAAAAAGAAACAGCGAAAAATATTTTATTAAGAGATTCTTTATATGCTAAATGTTAACCATTATTACATGACTTGAAAATTCTAAGTTTCTAAAATCTAAATTTATATATTAAAAACTATTTTAATTTACAGGAATCGATTTGCGGAAATCCTTCACTGAAGTGCCATCCACCACCAGCATATAACGTGAAAACCCACTACTGACCTTAGGGGATATTATTGATGGGCTATAGAGTTGTTCATATTACGGGAAAGCACCATGTGCTCTTCTTAGCTGAAGCCATATGTGAAGGTCATCCATAAGCTATACGTCAAACGAATGTCATGAACAATGGAGCACCTTCGTTCTTGTCATAGACGATCACATTGGCGTGATTACTCTTCTGCGGCTGTGACGTCAAATATTTTTCAATTTTAAATTTACAATTCCCGCTACTATTATTTCTTTGTATATTCTATTCACAACCATTTTTTACAAACTCAACAATAAATGGAATATTTTAGAAAATTGATCAAATGAATTAACATAATGATATTAAAATAAATATTATTATAAAAATACTAAAACGTTTCAAAGATGGTATTGACTATTCGCCATACGTCAAAAGCAGGCGACGTGTGACTCCATAGGAACAGATAGAAAGTTTTAAGTTAGAGTTGGAGTTGAGTTTAAGCACTTACACTTGTACGTGTGAAGTCACGAATATTATGACTCGTCCCCCCCTTGTCAGACAATGTCATACTTCGACCCCCTCCTGCTCTCTTGACGTGTGACGTAATTTATGGATGGTTACAGTTCAGCGATACTGGGGCATAGAAAATATTATGGAATCACTTTAGCACTTTCAATTGATCGCACTTAGTTTATGAACGCACTGACTGCCTAAAGAAAACTCAACTCGTCAGCGTTCGAATTCCAATACATAATACACGCTTTGGCGTGTACACTATACACTATTTATAAAAACAAAGATGTAAATATGCCACGTCCTACGTAAACAAACATTATTTATGGTAATTTGGAACATTCTAACCTATAAAAATGCGTTAAATAACATGAACAATGACTTACCCGTTACGTGATATGAAATATGTAAATATAAAAAATATTTTCTAATCTCTAACATTTTTAAGGAGAGCCATGTTATATAAGTATATCATTTATGAGCGTAGTTTACAACAATATATTGTCATTTGGTATTTATTATTATGCTAATTAAGGGTCCCATTTCCTTTTTTTACAAGTATGACACTATCTATAAAAAACCTATAATACATAACGTAAGTCAGCGCCCGTATTGTTAATAGAATACCGTCATCCGTGAGTCACGGATATATCCCGTTTATGTGGGTACAACTATATGTTGTAAAATGTAAATACATATACATAAGCGAAAGCTGACAATAATATGATGACCAGTTTAATACTCTATTAATTTTCCATTGAAATTGGTTGTAATCGATAATCCATAATCACCTTATAAATTTCCTCAGCGTGGTGGCTTTCTTATTTATCGCAATGAAAAGCAATCGAAGCTACATGACGTGTAATACTCATTACATATTTTATTTTTGACGACAGAAAATAAATAAATATACATGTATATTGTTACAGACTTTACATAAAAAAATCTTAAGGTTGCGCAGACTCGCAACTTTCATATAATATGTAATAACAATAAACACAGTGAGTTCAACTTCGAAGTTAATTCCAATCATCATTGCTCGATTCTAGTTTCTGGAGCAAGCCAGCGTGACGTGGCGCCGCCGTACATCACTAGCGACGCGCTGCGACCGCCGGTCGTAACTTCGTCGCGCCATTGACACATTCACGAAATCGATGGATTTTACGTCATTATATAAAAAAGTTTAGAAAATTATGAAATACCTATTATAAGTGTGGCTAGATATGTATAAAATTGTTAATTTCACGTCTATTACCAAACATGTAAACCATAATGGTCTATACAACCACTGAGAATCTCAGGTTGAGAGGACAGTCTCAAACAAGTGTTAATAAATCTTTCGCCAGAAGCGCTTTTGTTCTTGTAGATACCAGTGGTCTTTTACATATGTACATAAGTACAAGAATTATAAATAATGCATAACCATATAAACGTATATTATATATATAAGGACGCGCCTCCAAATCAATTCTACTGTTAAGTCTATACTAGAAATCAGCAAGTCAATCAGGATATATATATATTCTTCAAGGATTGCTTTTGTAACAATACTAAAGTTACAAAATCGGTGAAAAATTAGAAACATATAGAAATAAAATATCCATAAAAGGTGCTACAGTCCATAGATTATTTCTGAATAACTTTAATGCAAATTAATATTGTATACAAATGGAATTTTCGCTGATGTATGCTTTCCTAATCTGTATTTCTTCATAATTATTTCTGGCCGTATTATTAAATTTGATATTTTTGTATGCATTTTGATAAGATATAATTTTCTGTACTACTTAAATAACATAAGTATAATAGGTTATTAGGTAACTTCTTTAAATAAAAAAAAAAACAAAATATATTTACATTAAGCCGTATAACGGTTATTCATCAAAACTTAAAAATAAATAGTATATTATATTGTGGCATGATAATATTAAATTGCAATAATTTAATACACATAATTCTTAAGATTCACAGTTACACAATTGATTAGAATTAAATACGTTTACTAATACAAGATTCTTCTTTTAGATTAAAAATAAAAAATGTGAATTATTAATAAATATATGTATATATATAACATATAATACAACCCTATGCCCGTGCCTTCGCTCGCGCGGCCTATAGAAGTGTTGCTTAGGTCTCTCAAGTGAAGTAGAATTTTACTTACTTAAATTAATTATGCGATAAACAAGAATAAGATCAATATTTTTAATTAGATGTACTCTTAGACATTTTGGGTCTTCAGCCCCTTTGTATACAAATCATAGTTTTTTTTTTAACAAGTGAAGTCGGACGCACCCTGTCAACCACTGGATGTTATTTTAAAGAAAAAAATACGAGTCAGCTTTAGAAGATAGACATATGTTCGTAATTTTTCTATGACTTTTTTATAAATATTTTTAAGATCTACAATTATGTAGTAATTGTAGTAAATTCATTTGATGATGCGGTTTATTGATGCGGTTTATTGATACGGTTTACTCAGCGTCGGCCATTTAAGAGCTTCAAAAACGTCTTTTGACCGACTTGGTCACTATTGTCACTGGTTATTTCGTACACTACTTTATGTAATAAAATCTATCCTACAACCTGGCCAGATAACCTAGCGATGAATTAAATAGAAACACGCAAGTCAGGTAAGTGGTTCTTGTGTGTGAAGGACCTAAACGTACACACACAGAGAGAGACTTTGAGTTTGATAATATGCATAGATATAAAAGTTAAACAGTCTATTTTGAAGAATAAGACAACCTTGAGTCAATATTAAAGTAGAATATTGTGTAGAAGAGGAATTAAGTACTTAATAACTATTCAGAGCGCTTTAAATTCCTTAAGTCTAGACGAGAATTTCCAACTACGAATTCAGACAGGAATATTTTTTGCTTTTCAATTTGTTTCCGTGGTGAAGTTTGCTCTTCTTCAACTAAGTTTATTTCATGTCTTCTTTTATTTAATCTGTATAGAACGTTTAAAATATGCAGAAACGATTCTACGTGAGGAGACTTTGAAAGATAATTTTTTTCATATGAAACCACTAAACATGTATTTCTGATATTATCAAGCGAAAATATATATTTCGATTTATAATTGAATTTAGTTGTGATTTCGTGGCTTTTCTTTAACAGTGTCATTAATATAAGACGAGTGCGATAAACATTCCTTCAAGATTTGTTAATTTAAAGTTTGTTTCTGGTTTAGATCCGTTTCTTCGCCGTGCGCAGTACCGGCGTCTTTCGCCCGTGTGTTGTTTTGACGGCTTTAAAAACGCAACAAGCAATCGGCCCGGTTCCGTCGCAATTAACACAAATGCGGGCGCAACGTTTCTATGTTTATGCTAATTGCGAGCGATCGCTGAGGACGGCTCGGGCCGCTATCACAAAAGTTCGCCGTGTGATTTCCATATTCGATGTACAGGAAGGAAAAACACCTGCTTCCCTCTAGCGTCCGGAGCGCGTGTGACTCGTTATAGGTCGGCAGGAGGTCTTGAAATGTGTGATAGCACGGAATAGGCCTTCTACATGCATGTGGGTCCAGGTGTACGGCCTGGTACGCTGGACCCTCATAGACAACCGCTTATCAGAAGTTGGATCATGTGGCGGCTGGATGACAGGCATGTTAGTAGTATCAAAAACTCAAGTCATGTAAATGTAGTTTCTGAATTAACTCTTAAATATTCCATAGAGTGATCTATTTCGGGATGCTTTAATTACGTGGGTTGAACTGAAAGTCCTTAGAAAATTAAAAATTGAGTAAACTAGCAACTTGTTTTTCCTGTTATTATTTTTCAAAATGTGTTCGTTGAGATCAATATATCGGTGCATTCGATGGAACTACTGGGAGTAACCTTTTGCCCGCTCGAATTTAGGGGTCATTTCAACGGCCTTTTAATATAGAGCCACTGCTTCTTCGGCGTCCGTATACCACTTACCTCGAAGTTTTTCTTTTATTTTAGGAGATAAATAAAAATTGCATGGTACGATTTCGGGGCTATAAAGCGAGTGAGCTAGTATTTCTATATCTATTCCTTAAACTGTTACTTGCTTATCTAGTGTGATGTAAACTCACTCAAGACTCACACTAGAGTAAAATGCGCCCTCGTTCGTTTTTCTCGAACTTTTTTAAAACAAGAGGCAAACGTTGTTAGTGTACCAGTCTGCTAAACAATTGTTGCATAATATCCTGTAATTTCGAAAAAAAAGCCACCATCTTTTTTCCGACGCTTCGATCCCTTTGATTTCAGGATCGTAACAGTAAACTTAGCTTTCGTCTCCTGTAACTATATCCTATACAGCACTTAAGTCATCACGGTTAAATCTTTGGATCATTTTGTGGCACCAATAAACAAGACTGGTTTTTGAGCTTGGTCACCGAATACCAAGCTTTTTGACCGCTAAATATTCATGAAGAATTTTGTGCACTTGACTAATACATGACTCATTTTGTCAGTCTCTATCATGAGTCGCACAGCACTAATGTTGTTTACAGTCGTCGCCGTAGAAGGACGTCCTTCACGTAAATCGTCAGGTAGATTAATGCCACCTGGTTTGAACTAGTTAATTCAATTATAAACAATAGCAAAGGATAGAGTTTCATTATGGGAAGCCAACCGAAGTCTCTTAGAAATTTTTTGTTCGTTTAAATGGCAACGTAATTCATATAAAATCATTGCACAAAAATATTCTCACGTTGGATTCATATTGAAATTATACAAATAATTTTCTTTACGCCATCAATTTGTAAAAACAAATGACAGATAAATACAATATGCATAACAAAGTTGGCAAAGAGTTCCATTTTTAAACTTATTAGTGTTTTATTATGTTGCAGTTTCTGAATGGCCAATTCTAAAAATTTTGAGTGTGACCTATGTAAACAACATTCAAAGTGCCTGTATAAGTCTGCATAGTTTTTTATCTTTGTGTCACTTGCAAATCAATATATTTTTAACTACCAAAATTTACTCTTTATGCTGATTTAGTTTGATCTTCACTTATAAGTTATGGAAATAAATAGGGTAGATCGACTTAATATAGACAAGAAACTAATAATGAAATACATGCCAGCACACGATTAAAGTAATATATCAAAAGACTTTTAGTGCTCCATAATTTAACTACAAAAATATTTTCAAATAACCTAAACAATAGAACTAAACTGTTATATTACATATTTAATGTGTTCTATTTTCAATAGACATAATGTGTTTTACTCACTCAACCAAAATGTTTATAAAATTTTAAACATAAAAAAACCGTATGAAAATTGTCGAAATGACTTGCGGATTGGGTAATGAGTTTTCATCTTAAGTCAAACTAAAGCGCTTGCTCCTGCCTTCGAAGAACATGATAAGACACGGACCCCAGGAATCATCTTTGCATCGGGAACAACGCTCATCAGCATCTCTATCGCTGAGCCGGCATGTAGGGCGTATAGGATTCGTGCTTCTCAATCTGAAACAAAAAGGGCGATCCACCATTCGCGGTATGCTTACATAATGAATTACGACAAGAGGGTCTTTAAGAAAACAGCATATTCCTTCCTAAAAGAGTGGCGATACACTACTGACTTCCCTGGGTTTACAGGTGTTCATAAGCGTCGATAATTACATACTCTTTTGTTCCTCATGCGCATTTGTTATTTAAAAAACTTAAAAAAAGGCGATGGGGCGAATGACATAACTATTTGTTTGTGATGGCAGAGTTTGACTAAGGTGACAAGAAGGTATTAAATCAGTACGCATGCGCCAGAGTTCTCTATTTACACTCGATTTGGCAACTTTTTGTGATTTTGTCGCGAGCTCTTGTTTCACTGCATGCCCACTCTCAAACCTTTGATATAGAAGTTTAGCTGTAAATATAGTAGATAACTGATAACAACTTAAAACGGTTGTAATGTTATGTCTGTACACTCAGCCAGTAGGAGTTATCGCTTAGTCTGTATTTTCCGCGCGGCGCGGGCGTCGACCTTGTAACCTGAAATGGTGTCAAGGAAGCGCTTTCCTTTAGCCACGATAGTACTTTAAAACTTGGATCATGAAAAGGTTTTTATTAGAACAAAGATAATAAATAGCGAGTATACACGCAAAAGAAATCAATGTTATAACTTTTAATGTCGAATTGAATATGAAAAGCTTTGATTTTCAAATTTTTTACACATTCCATGATAAGGATCCGACTTTTCACTCCGTAATTTTTTCGTACAATCCATGTAATGCCATCTGCAGGCGTTTCTTAAAAGAGTCAAAAGATTTTTTTGGCTTGTAGTTTCCACGTCCATCTATTATCTATACGTCGGGATGTTAAAGCTTAATTTTAGATTTAAACTCTGAACGTGCATTCAATATGGAACTTTTTTTTTATAACGTATTGTTTATCGTTGTTTAGAAAAGGAGAGAACACGCTATTCATACGTTACGTCTCGCTCACACCTAAACATCACGAATTCGACGAGAACGCCCTGCGCGGCGATAAAAAGGCGGACGATCGTGCGACAGACGAACGCTTTTAGTATCACATTTTACGTTAACCATATTTTTTTTCCGTCTACATAAGGCCCCGGATTCGGTGTCCGCGCGTCGGGCAGACGTCCGGCGCTGTATACGGCGCGGCCGTAAGGGGCACGGCGGCCGCGCACGCGCCGCGCATAGTAATGCGCGCCGGCAATGACGCTACAATCGATACTCCTGTTTTTGGGCGGCTCGAGGAGCTGACCGCTCGGACGGGATGTAGGGCGGCAGACGTGTTGACGGACGGAGAAGCGAAAGAACGGTCAAGTGCGAGCAGGATTCGAGATCCGGAGACTGCGTTCGCAGCATAAAGAAGTATATCAAAGGAAGTCGCTTAGTACACCGATGCGGTGTCTTCGATTCGATTATACGGTACCCTTGACTGTAATTTAGAATGTCGTGGTACTTAAAACGGTCTAGAAGTACTTACCATTTCTATCATGCAAAGAGGGTGAAGAAAATTCACCTGACGTACAATAGTTTTTAAGTTCTATGTCTACCTTTAAGCGAAAAGCCTCCTCATTACGGTCTCTAAACATAGTTAAGAAAAACACGTACTGCATCTTTGCAACATATGTTATTTTCATGTTAACTACTAGCAATATAGCATTCGGGCTTGCGTAAAAACTTTTACTACTTTGGCATATTAAATATTACTGTATTTAGTATACCTATACATTATTGAGATCGACGCACTAGTGTCGTCACTCTGTAGAACAAGTATTTATGCGATAACTGTCTGGACACTAAAAAATACTGTGTGCCCTAACGTCTATACAGACATGGGACAATATCGAACTTATATAAAAACTATATTTCTCTGGAGATCAGAAAAAAAGCTTAAGTAAGGCTTACACTCTTAATATCCATTCGTAAGATAAACAATCGCCATTCACACTCGTATTAAGTTTAGCAACTTTAGGTTAATAAATATTTTAATCAGTGTCAGGTACCTGATATAAATAGGTCTCAAGTAACATAACATAACAAAGTCAAAAGTAATAAGATTGTGTTTTAAGTTTTCAAAATTAATTGCGAAGAATTGAAAGTAATATAAGAACAAGGTTAACATACACAGAAATAAAAATATTATGTTTATAAACACAAACATATGTAAAGTGTTAAATTACGCCATTAACACATGCGTGTGTTAAATTTAGTGTTAGGACAAGCATTAAAAATTATAATAAGAGTGCATAAACTCTATTAAAAAAAATCGTAAATTCATAAGAAAATAACTCAAGTAAATTATCCATAATATAACTAATGTCAATTACTTCGTAACCGATAATATATACTTTGGATATTTAATTAAAAGTTGCAGTTATATGACTGATATTTATTTATTTTAAAGAAATAATTGTTACTTTTAAGCTTAGACGAGGAATTTCTAAACTTCCCATCTTCTGACATTGAAATAACTAGAATTCAACAGAATTAAATTATTATCTAGAAAAATCTTAGGAAGTTGCCGAAAAGATAGGCTTTTCTTATTAAGTTTTAATTAGCTAGAAACTTTTCGGAGTGGCCGCGCCACGAGTCGGCCGCGCGCCGACAGCCCGTCGGCGGGCGGCCGACGGCGGTTTTGGGCCCGGTGAGCTTTCCCTTATTATAATTTTACAGTCGGCGTATAAATTCTTCGGAACTCTCGACTCATCCGATTTGCAAATTCTACGTTTTAAAACACGAATATTGATTTTACGGCGTCAATTAAATTATACCGGTTCATAATGAGAGGCTATATTTAATCAATAATATATATATACATGTATGTATGTACATACATAAAATAAACTTTGCATCTAGACATTTACACAAAAAGACTCATAATTTAAAATTATACGTGGCAAGGGATTCAATCCGCAATTCTAGGCAGCGAGAAGAAAGTGTGTATACTTTATGTCAACAGCGAGATGTAAAATTCGAGTCGAGCTAACGTATTGTCCTCTAAGTCGTCAAATGGCGCTCAACTAAAATATTTATTGATTTTTTTGATTACAGAAAGATTTCCTAATTCAGTTTATTAATCCTTTTTTTGTTTTATTTTTTTTTATTAATGTGGCATGAAAAATAAGATTACAAATATGAAAAAAAAAACAATATAAGTATATATCGACGAGCTTAGCGATAATAGCGTCAATCTAAGAAAAAAAACTCATTAATAAATTTCTTGATAGACTTATTTAGGTTATACATATCTTATTCGGTTTTATTCCTTGACATTTCATTCTATTCTAGAAATGAATAAATACAAAATTAACAGATTAATTAATACAACTCGAGTTTTCATTTAAAACGATTTCAAATTCGACGATTCCCTTAAAAAAATACTCCAGGATTTTTGCTTAGAAAACTCCGATTCGTGTTTATGAAGCGGCCGATCGATGGAGCCCGCGGGTACGAGCAGAAATACTCGGAACGGACCCATCATGGTCGATCCCACACCTGAGGACCCTATCATTTTAAAACATCCCCACCGTTTCGTATACGGTGCGCGGTAAATTAAAATAAAACCCGGCGGTATACTCTCAATAAAATATTCATCCGGCGAACAAACGTATCGCGTCGTCCGACACCATGACGTTCCGTTCCGAGTATAGCGAAATTGTTAAAGCGGTCACGTACTCGGCTCGCCGATATAAGTAATCATAAGTATATCTAGCTACCGGGCTTACTCTCGGAAATAAATATATAATGTATAACCGGAACGCATAGATATATCGCTGCGAGAACGCCGCTCGCCGCTATCAAATAATTTATTTTCTTCGGCACTTCGGGCGGAAGTAAATCAACGCTAATTGCGAACGTAGTGGCGTACCGATGTGTACTTCTTCACGGTACCGTTCGCTTCGTGCACTCGAATTGTCACCCACGATTTGTGATAAATTCGTGTGTCGGATATAGCGACACTAAGACGCTATCCGGCGTATGACGATGGGTATCGAGAAAACACAATTTCGGTCGTCACACTCTTTCACTTCGAGACCAACAAAAATGTCGGTTGGCCACCCTGGGACTAATCAGAGCTGTTCGTTCACTGACACATCATTTTGTTAGAGCATGCCGGAGTGTTTGTTGTGGGACCTAAATTAGATTTCGCATCGCAAGGGAGTTAAATCTAATTAGGGGAGGTGTATTTTATCAAAGAAGTTTTATTTTCTTTTTGTAATCGAGAAAACGATTACTTCGTTAAAGGCATTCGTGTTAGAGACATAGGAGCATTCAAATATAGATTTTTAAATGAATATTTTAAATATATATATATAAATTGATATTACATTATCTTACTGTAAAAATTACAAACATATTAAAAAAACAACGACAAGAAATTGTGCTTTTTTTTAGTGCAATAGGAAATTTATGTTTAATTTACATGCCAATAATTAAACCAATAAAATAAATATTGAGACATTAACAATTAATTACTTATGTTTTTGGGCGTTTAAATAGAAATTAATTGTCAAACCGTTAAAACCCAACATACAAAACTTTATAGACGTACGCATGCGAAATCAGCTCTATGCGTTTTTTATCCCCACTAGTCTACAATTGGGGACTTGCGAGGAAGTTGCCCGAAATATAACTACGTCACTCTCGATACGAGTATGTCACTTTCAAATTATTTCATGACTAACTTCAAGGTGTTGTTAAATTTTGCTTAAAGTGCATGTGCTTTTTATAACAACTTGAGATTTTACCACAATTAGCTAACCTAACGAGCGATATATATAGTTTAGAACGCGTGGTCACGGTGTTTGTGCCGGTTCTGCTCGATTTTAAAGAATCAATGTACCATGCCGATATAATTATTAAAGATACTTATAAGGAAATACATAAAATTACGAAGTGTTACCATAAACCAACTAAAATATTTAAAAATCCAAAATACATAAATGTGAATACATATTTCATTAAAAAATTGAAATTATTGTTATGCATTTTTTTCAGTTTTCTAATGTAGATTTTGCCTACTCTTAGTACTTTTTACAAAGATTATGGTACGGCGGTATTGGTACGCGACCTCTAGCGCCCTTACTTCAGTTATTTATAATGTAAGCAGAGTAAACTAGGAGTATTAAGCTGTATGTGGTATCCTTAAGATATAGTGTTATAAATTTGTTAACTGAGCTATAACTTAACTGTGGAACTACTCAATAGCACGTCGTTAATAGAATTTACTAAATGATTTCCAGTCTGTTTTTATAAAAACCATACTAGTATTTTTTTTTAATTTTCTGTTTCCGATTCATTGAGCAATTGAAATTTACGTATTGTAATACAAAAATGTAGACTGACTCATTTAATGATAAAATAAAACTAATGTTCTCATATTTATTAATTTCGCAAAATTGTGTTAATATGTTTTTGAAATGACGTCTTCAAAACAATAAAAGATAGTGGCTTAGTAATTAATTAAAAGTAATAAATTCAGTGATTATAAACAATCCACAAAAATATTAGACATTATTGAGTCAAGTCGATGGGAAAACAATTCAATTTGGTAGCAAAGTATTTGGGCGTGCCATCATCGTTAAGATCATATACCATTTTGAAGTACCCATCATGAAGAGCGGACTTTGTAATTACCAACCCAAAACATTGTTGGACTATAATTAGTTGTTTAAAATCGTATTTGTTATTTACTAACAATACGCCAAATAAATCTAAAGCGCAGGCGCGTTCTGTAAAAGGGAAAAATTAGAAGATACAGAACGTATGACATTGTCTCTATTGAAACAGTACTGTGAGTGTGATGTAGTGGGGAGGCCCTAAGTTATGAAATTCTCAAAAAGGGCCATTTTCCTCGTATCGACACAAGTGTGTGTGATCGGAGCGCGCAAATGAAAACGGTAAAAACACAGCGACACCCGTCGTCGTCGGGACGGCTTAGTATGCGCCGCCGATCGCGCTAGAAAGTGCGCAAGCGCCGTTCACAATGGCACTGTTATAGGCTTATAGCTCTTACTTGGCACGCTTGGGTAACGTAAAGCTATCGGCGGAGCGTCATATCGGGAGTTGGCGCCAGAGGACGCCAGACGATTTTGAGATAGATGTCCTGTTCTAAAAAATAAAATATGTTATAAATACATAAAAAAGATATTTATTTAGTTTATATTTTAAAGGAATGAAAGTAGGAGATAAATTGTAAATTAGGCATCGTTTCGATGTTCGATATTTTCCAAACGATTCGTAATATTTTGGATATGATTTAGTATTTCTACGTTAAAGTTTAAACAAACAAATTTCAATTTAAAGATCTTGCTCTTAAATCGCTCTTTTTATGGTTCCGTAGACAAACGCAAAAAAATCGGGCCCTCATAGTTTCGTGATGTCCGTCTGTGCATGCGTTACAGCTACATAATTTCGCGGCTTTAACAGCCGTTGAAAAATCAGGAGGAGGTGTTATGGGTTTAATGTCTATATGTCTCTGTGCATCTGTCCATTGCATGGCGGCTCCCGAATGAGTTGACCTATTTCATTCTAATTTATTTGTATTAAACACCTGCTTTGACAGAGATTATTCTTAGCTATGCATCTATGATGAAAATCAGTTCACCAATTTGAAGTTCGTCAGCTCTTTCCTTGATTTTCATACGTTCGATCGATTTGAAATTTAGTATACTATATAAATCCAACAATACTGTAATAATATTGTAACTTTTACCTGATGCTGTAACTAGGTCAGCCTATAGATTGTTCAATTCCTCGACAACTTACAGCAGATGTGTCGTGTTTGCCTTGATTCGATTTCGAGTAGCCACTTTGCAGTTTGGAAGGTTCTCATAGGATCTCGGTTTAATTAATCATAAACCTCTCCATATTGGATTCATTGAATTGATTTCGATGAACATCTGACCGTCGGAGAAAATCGGAGAAAATCTAACGATATCCAGGAAGATCACAGATTATTAAATTTACGAAAATAAATTCACTCTATTTTTGATCCCCGCAAAGACGAAAAATAAGGCTATTATAAGTTAGACACCTGTATCTGCCTGTATATCAGTTTTTAAGTTTGTAGTTCCCAAATGGAAAGACAGATCTTAGTGCAGTTTTTTCGTTGAAAGCAAGTTAATTGAAATGAATGTTATCTGTGCATAATGAAAATCTGTCAAACTTTTTCAAATCTAGAAAATTATGAAAAAAAATACAATTATATATTTTGTTTTTTATTTACATTTTGATGAAATAATAGAGATATATACTTTATTGGAGCTCTATAAAATATTGTAAGGCAATTAAATAAAACTACCGATAAAATTGTAGTATGTAAGAAAATTTTTCGTGTAATCCATTATGCTTTTGTGTTGCGTCATGGGATAGTTATTTGAGAATGCACTAGAATCTTTTAATGCGTTTTCGCATTAAAGATTTTAGTGCATTTTTAATCACTGTCCAATATTGCAACAAAATATTTTAAATAAGATCTGTTTCTAAATTTTTCTGTTAATCTACATTTTTTAATTTTCAGTACTAACAATGTAATAATCGGCCAATGCGGGCACGCATATATTTCAGTATTTTATTATTATTATCATTATCATGTGTATTTAAAATTCGACATTTTTTTTTTATTTTTAAAAGTAATAAATAATTATGTGGAACCCGTTTGATTTAAACTTAGTGGAAAAGTCAACTTCGGTTTATTCATTGATATGAAACTCGGAAAGTGAAAGGCTGTTTTCATTTCCTTTCATTCCTACTAGGTATTAATAACGTGAATGTATTACAGTTCAAACCTCAAATTACGTCAAAACTCTTTTACACGAGCTAATAGAATACGGAGCTTAGCGGCCGCACACAGTAGCGTACTTGCATGGGCCGTGTTAAATCGGTCGAGTCTAACGACACATCGATTCGGACACGTCGAATCGGATAATCGATTTGGAATATCGATTTTTTTTGTGGTACGGGGCAGATCTTTTTCAATCGCCGGACGACCCTTTTACGCGGCGCAGTGGGTGCGCGTCGTTTCGGCCTATAAATATCGGACGTTACGGCCGCGGTGAGCTTTGAAACGCGGTTCGGATCTTTTGCTTTTTTTCGGTCCTTTGTAAAGCTTTTCTCCTTTGGTAACTTACAGATTCTTATGATAAAGTTCGTCGATCGTTACAAGTGTTTCGAGATGTGAATCGAAATGACAAATAAATATTATAGGGTTATTTACAGTCACGCAATCGTACTGAACGAACCGGACTTAGTGTGTAGTTTACCTTATACCATACTAGTTTCCATTGTTATATACTTTACCAAGTTAGTGTGATAAGAACGAAAATTCGATATAAGTAACTATAACAAAAACATAAATTAACTCGGGAAAATTAATTCGCTTCCCTAAGTGTACGGATGATCTATTACTTGAATTCATATGTTATACAAAGCTAAAGATTTTATTTAATTTACTTTCAGGCCAGCGAGAAAATCGAGTACGCCAAGAAATAGTGCAACAAGCAATGATGATCAGGATGTGCAGACCTGCTGATACCTTGGAATAGCTTCAGGACAAGTCGTACTCTGATCATTATGATCAACAATGAACTAATAGGTTCTCTATGAATTGGGTTTGACTAACGTTACAATACAAAAAAAAAAACATATAATAAGTAAAAATCTGGTCTCACGCGTTGGGTCTTATTAAATCATTGCGATGCACCAGTAGGAATGGTAAAGGAAGTTCAAAATGATATCTTTTTATGTATATATTCCTATATCTCTTACATTTTTATCAGGAAAACTATGGTTAAACCACCTTTATAGAAGAAAATAATTTATTTTTATAGGATTTTAAAAAAAGAAGAGGCTTTGTATTCGACGTGTACGATATTTGACAATTTCTTGGAAACAGCTACGCTGATTTGAAAAACCATTTTTTGTTAGAAAGAAAGAACCTATGTGGATTGGTATCATCGTAATCATGGTCATGACCTGATGATGAAATCCTGGACAAACCAAGGAATACATAGTGTGTTTGGTTGATTTTCTTGATCTGTTGAAACATTTATGCCCGAGATCCATCATCTCATGAAGCTGAGATGATGACGGAATGGAAAGTAGTTCTTAATGATCCGGAGTATGTAGGTAATAATAGGATTTCTTTGTTGGAAGGGTAAATCATAGGGTTCTAGAGTCAAGCGGTGGTCAACTTAGTTGCAGTAAGAAAACGGGCCTTTTCATTCGGTGAGATACGACACTCTCACCAGGTACAGGCGCGAAATAGAACTTCCACTGTTGTATAATTTCCAGCGGGTAAAAGTTCCGGTGGTTCCATCCCGTCCATCTATCTTTCTTTCGTTAGATATTCTATTCCTATCAAAGAGCTCGACAACGTACTGGTAAATCTTCCGGAATTGCGAGTGTTCATGGACGGCGATGACTACCTACTCTTTGGTGGCTTGCTAGCTCGTTTGCCCCTAGAGAAATACTACAAAAGGAAGTATTTGGTATTTGGATGAATAAAAGTTTCAATTTCAATTTCAAAAAGTTTCAACTGACCCTGGCATTCACACAAACGTTACGTTTTTAAGTTATTGTTTGTTTTGACATTAGAGAGCAATGTTCTACACCGGTTAAGGTATAGACATAAGTTATATAAAATCAGGGAATAATTTTAAAAGTCAAAAATAAAGCCGACACACTTAATCGACGGCCTAGCGAAACTATGAGTCCTAGAATTGTTATATACCAACTAAAAATATAGAAATTCTGAAATGGTTACCATAGCGCCACCAGACAATTCAGGACCGGAACGAATTTTCCACCACCTTCGTATATAAGTAAAAGAAATGCATCTATAATTACATTAATAATTGTTTTACTTCGAGAACAAAAGTTAGATTTCTTATCAAGTTCATAGACCCGATCATTAAAAAGGTGACGAATAAAACAACTTTTACAAAGAATATTAAAAAAAAACCGCTTTCAAAAACCTATTAAAATAATTAATTTTCGGAGACTCTGCCAACTAAAGCAAGGCAAACAAAGACACAAAACATGAAGTATATATTAGAACAAAACAACACACAACACAAATATTAGAACATTAAATATTTTTTTGAATGCTTCCGAATTGGGACGCAACCACGTCTAGCGTAACTTTACCTGGCACCGATATCAAAATCGTTCAATTAATTTAACTGATATTAGAAGGCGGTATTATATTTTCTTTAAGTAACTTATTTTTTTTTGGTTTCTTTTAGGGTCATAGTTGATTTTCTATTTCATCATTTTTTAACAATTTGAGCCAATAAATAAATTTAACGACTTGTTGAGATTTTGTCTATCTTTAGGTCGACGAACAGTTCAATATAGATGGATAGGCATAAAACATAGCTAGTTGGCCGTCGAGTATGACGTAGCATCGCTCAGGCCGGCTGCGCGTGCGCACACGTGCCTACATAGACTTCCCCGCAACAAAAGACAGTGGGTGACTTTTGACTTTCGTCGTGTGGTTTAAGCTTCATAAAAATATAATTGAGCCCGAACGAAATCCGGGCGAGAATTACCATACAATGGCGCAGTCGGTTCCGTCGGGTCCCGGCAGGTCTCCGAGGGCAAAAAAACCACTACCACTAGCGATTTCACGCCGTATTTAATCGACGTAATGACGTTCGTCCGAGCGATCCAATTTGATTCTTATTGGCGTATGTTTCTGAGTCAGATATTCTGTACGGGCGTCGGCGGATGTGCCCGTTCGGCGCGCGCGCGCGTTGGCAGACGTCCATCGAGTCGGGCCCATCCGCGCTCGACGATTGTTTGACGAGTGACAAGGGCTTTAAAAAAATAGTCAGTGTAAGTTACCTACCGGCTTCCAGCAAGAATGTACTCGGTTTTGAGTTATTGTTAACGTTTCAGGTTTTTGCGGGAGGCACCGCGCCCGATGATTTAATGTATTTACGTGTCTGCCTTTTAAAAAGTCCTAGGTACAGTCACCGCACAAAAGGTGCACGTTAGATGTCGCCTTTGGCAGGTAAGTGACGCCCGTCCGCCAGTCATCTGAAGTTCACTGTATGCTGATGATACATTTAAATTTTATGGAAAATTACAAGGAGCTAACATAAAAATAATAATCGTTTCTTTTTTAAACTAAGGATAGAGTGAGACTAATGGCAATACAAATTCGTTACCATCACTCGCCTTTAGCTGGTCATACGACTGAAACGGGAATGTTTCGAAACACCAAACGGACCGTCGTTGCGGAAAATGTAGCTTTCTTATATAAAACTTTTTTAAACACTTCTTAAAACGAATTAATAACGAGAAATTCATTAATGTATCATGACTTTAAAGATTGTTAAATGTCACTAGATCTACAATATAATGTTATATTATTCAATTTACATGTAATATATATATATATATATATATATATCTTTATCGGATGAAAAGGCATGTTTGCAAAATAAAAGTTTATCACAGAAAAAAATTAAATAATCCCACAGAACTTCAATACTTTTAAAAAACAACACCCATTGACGTCACAATTGATATTTTAATTCTACAACTCACTAACATGTCGATTAGCTAATTATCTTTTTGGTATAATAGATATACGTTTTACAATAAAAAAATTAAGCTTAAACGTTCAACAGAAATACAAAGTGAACAACAACTTTGAAATAAACATTATGTATTTAAGTAGTTATTTAGCGTTACTACTAAAATATAATATGAAGATTTAAATATGATACATTCATGCAAATGTTGAAAATTTGAACCAAATGAACTGAAAAGTGAACCTTAACTGAGACCCTTCTCCTGCAGTGAACTATTACAATTTAATCGGTAAATATTGTTGTTCACTTGACTGTACTCTTCTTTACGCTGTGTATTCGTTTTATGAGACTGAGCTTAGTTAATGCACTTTCGCATAGCTCTACGTTTTTCTTGAAAATGTCTTATTTTCAAACTTGTATGTTTGTGTGTGTGTGTGTGTGTGTGTGTGTGTGTGTGTGTGTGAATTGCGTGAAAAGTATAATAACATGTTTTTCTTATTATAGGCGATGAAGCTTTCATTGCGATGAACAAACTTAATTTGTGTGATGTTTGGAATTACTTACGATTTCACGAGTACAATCACTCGTTTGATTCCGTGCCGTTAGTCGTTTATTTCCTAGAATTACTTACGTTTCGACGTATTTCATACGAAGGCGCTTCGGTGGATTCGTAAAAAAAAAGACGAATGCGGGACAACTCGGAGATAGAACGTTAATAAAACCAAAGCAAGAATGAGCGAGGTCGACGCACTCTAAACGACAAATATTTGTGTGTCCGCGTGTAATAGCGGCGGGCGGCGGACGGCGGGCGGCGGACGCGGCCGCCGGTCAATATTGGATCTAGCGGACCTGCGGAACCGCTCAATGAATCCGACTCGATGACCGCGGAATGTTTGCCGCTGCTTATTGAAACACGAACGAAATAAAAACAAACAATTCTCATGTAACGCGTACGCATTTATTTTCAATAACACCGTCACTGGGAGGCGTCCGCCCGCAATCTTTTCATTTCGGTTCGAGGGACTCGGCCTTCGCGTTGGGACCACACTCAAGTGCGGCGTTCCATCTTGAGAGTGGAAAGAGCGAGGCGGTAATAGTGCATCGCTATAAAAAACAATTTATGTCTCGCTAGCACATTACTTCTGGAGATGGAGTATCATTCGTATGACGTTTATTAATACGACCCTGGGGCTACGAGTTCTCCGAGGTGGTCAAGTATGAGTTGGTTGTCGACGACGACGGCTCAATGTCCCCTCCGAAAGTTAGGTTCGATAGAGCTAAGTTGGAAACTTATCGGTCAATTCACCGGTGGCCGGGCTAGAACTCGGTATCTTCAAGCCAGAAGACACTCCATTTAGCCACCGAGCTAACACCGTTGTTTGGTGACATCAACTGCAAAAAGTTTGATGCCCTTCTATCTTAACCGACATCCCATTTTCCCTCTCCTTCTTTTACGTATCACATAAGTTCTATAACACAGTTTGCCTTACAGTTTACTTATCCACTTCTTTGCTTAAGATATACTTTTCATGTTGCTTATAGCTCTGGTCAGAACCTGTTGATGTTGATTAATAAACACTCTCTTCATCATAAAATCAAATAATTTTAAATATGTCTATGATATATATTGGTAATATTATTTTGGCTTACCAGCTTTTGTGGCAATGTTGTGGTGATGCAGCGTTGTATTTATTTGTTATCTTTGTTTGTTACACTTTTCCTTCATTTGACGCAGGAAAATGAAGCTAAAGCAAATATAGTGATCAATGATAGAATAACAGGTGTGTATGTTTTTAATTTGTAAAACCGAAAGTGATTTTATTGTCGGACTTATGATACGGGTGTTAAATGAAACTTTGCTAAAGCTAAAATTCGGAACTATATTTTAACTAAAATTTCTATTAAGTTAAAATGGTAATGTACCTTTTAAGATTTATATGCGATTTCTGAGAGCTTAGATTATTTTTTTAATTATTATTTGCACTCGTTTTCGTTGTGCATAAATGTTTAAATTTGACAACAGACATATCAGTGTTTCTAGTCGAAATTAAAATGACTCATATTTATTAAAATCATTCTTGTAATAGTTTATACATTTTACAAGTTTTATTTTTAAATACATGTGTACATGCATTTATAAATGATAGTTTTTTTTAACCTATATTAGTGTCGCATAGCTCAAGTTTTCGAATGATATTGAATGTGCAATCATTATTTAAACAATAAGTAACAAAAATCAGTTCATGTGTAATTACAGACATGATCTCATCCATTTAGTCAAATGAACAAAACTACTAAACCAATAAATATGTCCGTAAAATACGTAAATAGATACTGATCCCGATAAACACTTTTCAGTGTGCGTTTAGACTTATCATCACTTACCACATCAGTACTAATGTGCAAAGCAGTTATTCTTATTGAGTTTCTGTTCGAAGGCTTCTGTTAATACTCGGGATAAAAAGTTTAGTCAGGTTTTCGATAACAATTTTTTATAAAGCAAGTATTACGCGGATACTAAAATGAGTAGGTATTTAGCCATCAAGCCCCGGTTTTTTTGATGCAGGTTCGAGCTTATTTCTAGATAATGATTAGCAAATAGTTAATTTGAAAAAAACTCACAGTTATTAAATATTAGATCGGGTAAATGTATTTTGTATCTATATCTAATAAGTTGCGGCAAAATGTTTTTGATTGTGTTGTTTGTATTTACCTAGTTTTAATACCATTAAATAGATGACATAAAGGAAAAACATGAAGTAAAAACTCTATCCCGCTTTTTTTCTATTGTTTTACTGTCCACCAAAATGAGTTAATCTAACGTAGAAATTCGATATATTTTGAAGTTTTATTCCAAAAAACGGAAACATGCGACACAAGCCGCGAAATAAAATTGTATCGTTTAAGGACTTAATACAGTGTCGGTACGAGAAACACAAAACTGGTTCAAGCGTATTCCGTCCAGTAATTTTGATATCAAAGATGATCCTCGCTCTGGTCGACCTGTTACAGATAAAGTCGATACTATTTTGGAAAAAGTAGAACAATATCGGCATATTAGTTCTTACGATATAGCTAAAGATCTGGAGATTGACCACATAACAGTTTTAGTCCTTTGAAAAAAGCTGAATATACAAAAAAGCTCGATACTTGGGTTTCACACGAGCTCACTGAAAGAAATCTAATGAATCGTGTACTCATTTGCGATTCCCTATTGGAAAATACTGAATGAAATCGAATCGTTTTTGGAAAGAATGATCACTGTTGATGAAAGATGGATTATCTACGAAAAGAACATGTAAAAAATATAATGGTCAAAAGCAAGCGAGCAGACTATAGCGAAACCCAGATCAAATCTCAATAAGTTGATGCTATGTGTATGGTGGGATTGGAAGGGCTATTATTCATTATGAGTTTCATCCGTCGGAAAAACCATCAATCCAGATCCTTACTGCCAAAAGCTAATGAGTCTCAAGTTAAAAGTAGAGACAAAACGACCGGAATCGATCAAAAGAAAGGGTGTGATTTTTAAACATGACAACGCAACACCCTCATACATTTTACCCACTCAGTAAATATTGAGAGAGTTTGGTTGGGAAGTGTTAATGCATTCACCATATACCCCTGACCTTGGACTCATCACAATGGGCTGAAAAATTTGCTTGAATTTATATATAGAAACGAAAAACCTTTTTCACCGACCTTACTGAATAAGCATTTTGAAATTATGAAACAGAAAACTGTGTATGAAACAGTTATCTATCACTAGATATATAAATTTAATGTAGAAAGCAAACTATTTCTCATTTCTGCTCTCTTAGACTGTATAATTACGTATGCGCGATACATCTCTCCATTTGTCGCCGGATTCAAATCACACCTTGTCGTAAAAGTGGTGTAACTACTCGACGGCGGCAGACATTATGAGACCGCCGTTGTCCTTCTTACATTGTCGCTTTCGGCACGCGTATGCGCTTCAGTGATGTTGAACGTTGCGACGTACACGTCGGTGACGTGACGCTTTTTCGAAAGCTTCTCTATATTGTCTAATTGGGTAGTAAAGTTTTCCACCACTTCTACCTATTCGTTACAATTCTATCGAATTTAGAGGGCATTTAGTCTATATATGTACATAAATTTTGAATGTACGAGGGAGTCTTAATGATTTATCCATAGATATCATGAGTACCTAATTGCATTTCTTTGAATAAATCCAGTAGTAGGCACATGTGAACAGGATGATCGCGAAAACACCAAGTTGTTGTCGCTGCATCTGATCCCGCGGGCGCGGGCCTAACGCATTAATATTCTTTATCGGCGCGTCGTCCTACATTCTTATTATTTTTCCTTTATCCGATTTCGTGTGTTAATCTCCACGTACGATGTGGTCATATTATGGATATTACCTGAAATTTAAAAAAAATATGTATTTGCTTGTTTCCTTTAATAAACAATGCAGAAACCATCTTTTTGTCATGATCAATTGCGGATGGCAATACATTTTGGTCGGTATTTTCTAATAAATATCAAATAAGTCGACTTAATTTAAAATATCTCTCCCACGAAGTACTTAAAGTATCCCCTCTTCATCGCCTAACCTATTCCTAAGAGGCCGGCAACGAACTAGTGACTCCTGCGGAGCTGCATGAGTAACGATGACCACCTTAACGGTGACTCGCATACTCGTTTGTCCTTCAAAAATTCTACAAAAAAAAAATGGCAACGAAAAGGCTTTGAAGTTCAGTTTTAATGAGTTTTGTTCATACATAAAAATGTTATAACTAAGTTAGAGAAGGCGCAGAGCGAGCGAAAAACGTTCAAAATAGCTCTTGTATCGACACGAAAACATATTCAAATCTATATTAATATCAACGTGAAGTGATTGAAACCACGAAGCGATCAGATTGTGTTCGCGACGTCGCGCGCCGTGCGCGGGCGCGGCGCGGACAGCTCAAAGAAGTCGTGTCCCTTCGCGGGACTGCGTCTGCGCACTCTGTTATAACTACTGTCGTTTTCGACGTTAACGATTAGCTTGAAGTAGTCTTAGCTCGCAATGCTATTGGAGACTGGAAAAACAATTAAGTGCATAATAAACGAGTGATAATAAAGGTAAGAAGACAAGTTGCAAATTTACGGGGTGTAATAAAGAAGGATAAAAACTGTATATTACTAATATTGTTTGTTGTCTTTACTTCAAATGTGCTTTCTGAGCTCTAAGGAGATTAATCAGCCACTTATTAAAATAAAGAGTGTACAATAAATAAGTTGTGTACACAACACAATACATTTCAATTCTGCGTCGCTTTTGAGTGTTCTATTTATTTTAATGGCGAGAATCGCGAACTTGTGAAGTAGCTTGTTTTACGTCGAACGCCGTACAGCTATTGCTTTCCCTAACGATCTTTCCCATTTCAGAAATTTGTAGCAAGTAAACCATTAGTTACATCGGGCTCCCGAACGACTTCTTAGTTCCGCTTAGACACGTAAATGTTTGCAGTAAAACTAAGCGAGATCACGTACCCATTCGCATATTTCAATTTCTACATTCTGCCTGCGAAAAGATACAAAATCGGGGACATTCATCACTTCCGGCGATTATTAACATAATTCCGTAATTAAGATATTAGTAAATTATTCAGCCGATTTGTACAAATCGCCGGACCGCGTCCGGATATTCTGGCTTTCCTAGAAGATCCGTCCGCGGCGGCCGGTCAAAGTTTCACCGGCAGAAACAAAGACTCGACTTCAGCCTTTCCCAGAACTAGCCGTGTGACAACATCGAATTCGGCGCCGAGCGCACATGAGTCAATATGTGCTCCGTACACAGGTTTTAGTATATATTAAACAAATTTTTTGGTTACATCGGCCTGCACCGCGGAGCCGTCATAGAGTTAATGTTCTTCAGAGAGGAAGGTTGGAGATATATATATATTATTCTTTGTCTATAATCACATGAACTCTAAAACTGAAAACTATGTGTTTCGGTTTAAACAAAATACACTAATGTAGCCCGCGGTCTTTCGCAGATGCCCATGAAATATAACGCATCTGCTTATAATTTTGTACCAGGTTATTATCTCTCAAACTGCTGAGGCGGACCCTCTCACAATTTTAAGGTTTAGCCTTGAGGTCTCTAGCCTGGCCAAATGATAGCTCTGCGATGACAATATCCTGGACCGATGGCTGAGCTTACTCTCCGAGAGAACAGGCGAGTGTTTTGTTGTGACTTAAGCTGAAAACTCTTTGGTCAATTCTTCCGTGGTTAGTGCTTCCTGACTACAAGGCGATGGTCTTATTGAGTGACCACCGCCCTGCGATTATACATATTGCATCGTATTATTGTCCTGTTTTCACTTTTACCGTTAATAAAATATTTGAAAATATTGAAAATTCTGTAATGTTGAAATAGAAATTGAAATATATCTTTATTTTATACATTATTAATAATGCGCTAAATACATCGCAATATTTTAAAAATTTACATTTTACTACTTTTACACTTTACCACTCGTTTGGAAGGCAGTTTTCCCTTGAAAACTTGAAACTTGAGGGTAGCTTTAAATTTCTTTCAGGGAAAATTTTGTATATTCTTGGTACCTTATGGCCCTGTGTGCGCACACAGAGCCCCCCACATAGTCGCTCAATTTGCGACTTTATGTAGCTCACTAACATGTAAATCCAGTTTATTATTATAAATAACTTGTACTGAATTTATATCGATCACTATTTTTCTCGAATAGTCTATATTGCTTTGTACAATTAATTTTTTATGTTTAAATTGAGATGATACCCCAATTTCCTTAAATTCAGTTCATAAGAGGTACTCCAGGTCCCGGTCCGTAAATAGCTCAGAGCCCGCTTTTACAGCACGAAAATTCTCTTAATATTTGTAGCATGTCTGAAGAGCGAGATGCCGTATGACATCAGCCTTTGAAAACAGCCAAAATAGACTAATCTGGTGGTTTGGATAGTTGAAAAGTTTCTTATCTTTTGAACTGAATAAGTAGTAGAACTAAGGCTTTCCACCAATATACAGACAAACGGATCCCATTGTAGCCTGTTATCCACAGCAACTTCTACAAATACAGTATCTTAAACCAACTTTATGAAATGGGAAGTTTATCATTTCACAATACAATGGGTCTATGTTGCACATCGAAAATAAAAAAAATACACATCTTGCTTTGTTCTTATTATTAGCTACCATAAATTTAGACATAAGTCCTCTCATAGTCATCAAGAACAAAACGATGTGTATGTTCTTAGAAATACTAAACTAAAGTCATAGATATTTTTTATTTTCGGTTTCTTCGCAATATTTATACATGATTAATTAACATATTGCATATTTAAATAGCGTTAATACAGAACCCTTACGAATATTTTCTATTCTAAATTTATTAATTTATTACTAATATCTATATCAAAAGTTTTCTAATGAGAATCACAAACACAAAAAAAATCGAGGTAGCTTGAAGTCGAGACTAATACTACAATGCAGATTTTATTGTTTTTGTAATAATAATTTCGAGTCAAATAAAGACAAAAAATGTAATGCGTTAAATATTGCAAAAAATATATCTTCAAATCATCGATATCAATTAACCCATATTTAATACAATACGAAGTGATCGGGCCCACGTACGAGGTAGCGAAGTTGAAAACGTCGATTGTTGCAGTCGGTACTCAGTACTTTGGCTTACCAGCTGGTCTGGCATGACGTCCTACCAGAGAAGACTATAGTACTATTCTTCTCTTATCGATTAGTACGTGAAAGGGATAGTCCTATAGAGATACCTTCCCTAAGGCCTCATACTAATCCCGTTGGTTCGAACCGGCTACATTTTTCTGGACTTCTTTTTCACTTATGGGATAGAAATGATGCTTCCCTGTTCTCGAAAGTTGTTTTAATCATTTGCGGACGGAACTAAACCTTTTCCTTTTGGTCTTATTTTGCTCCTGTCTTGCAACTTTAACTTTCAACCGACGACGTCAGGAATTTTGGAAAGTGAACAATTCAGCTTATTTGTTTCATCGCATGTATATTAGTTTTATTTTTTACCGAATGTATGTATTATTCAAGAAAACTGAAATATTTTCTTGCAGGTTTTGACCAGTTTATCTATACGAATACTAAAAATATTATATAGCCGGTTATTTCTTTCAAAAGCCATACATAATTGTCGATTTTTTGAAATAACTTGTCCGGAAACCGTCATTACGGCTTTGTTTTTTGGCATGACTATTATCAAGGTAATTTAAATTTTTCAGAAAATAAGCATTCAATAAGAATCCATCTCGGCATAGTCCAAAAGTTGTAAGTGAAAGCACAACATTAATATTACAATTCTGAAAGATAATGCAGTTACCGCTCAAAAAGTTTGTATTTTTTGCATAAATAATAGAAAAAGTATTGGTTGGCGTTAGATTGGAATTAATTTGCATAAGTCGGATTAGTTAAAATGTCAAAAATAAGTTCATTACAAAAAAATCGAAAAAAGGCTGATCCTGCAGGCCATCTCTGAAAGGCTTACAGAGTCCAGTGTTCAAAAATGATGTAACTATAAATAATGAGTTCACCACAGTCTTAAGATCGATTCAAGTGCTTTTCTTAGAATTTTTCACTAAGGAAGTTTCCCGAATCAACTCATAGATTTTGAAGCAGCTTTTGCAATAATATATGTTGTTTTCAAGCAGTAGAGCTATCAGTAGTTAGATTTTAAAATTTACTGATATAGTAGTATAAAAATATTCTACAATAACACTTTATAAATATTTTTGCAAGACATATAACCCGCGCATGCGCGCACACACATATGTACAGATAGACAGGCAACATTCGGAAAATAGAAAATGATCAAAAAAGATTCCTAGGATCCTAAAACGTCGAGATTTGTTGAAAAGCCTGTTTTGGAAAATCGCACTGAAAACAGTATCTTTCCAATTTATGTACAATTTTCAATTTCCATAAATAGCGGGACGATAGAAATATACTATACTTGTATATGTAGGAGCAAAAATCCATAATAATTAAACCCATAAGATCGCAGAGCTATTTACGTAATAAAACTGTGGGACCGTCGTGTTTGCTTGTATATTGAATATATTTGCGTGTAACTGTAGGGAATATCATAGAATATAATAAGGTTTTTTTAATTATGTTTGTCTGTCAGAACACGCTAATCTCCAAAACTATGAGACGAATTTTTGTAGAGTTTTCACAGGCAAGCTGGGCGCAGGTTGAGACAACACATACACTTTATTTCATCAAAATCGGTTCATTGAAAATTAAGCGATTTTTAAAAGGCGCTCATAGAAGTTTTCGGATATCTACTTTAGTGACACGATTATCATGGTGGAGTACATCGACGAAACCAATAGAAATTTGTAGGTTAATATTTTTAGATAAGAAAATTTTCGTATAAATTTTTTGCGTATGAGCTTGAGGGTACAATCATGAGTATTCTTTTTTTATAGCATAATCGAGAGGCAAACGAGCATACGAGCCACGAAAGTATAATAGGTGGACACAGCTGCCCATGGACACTCGCGACCGCAGAGGAGGAGGAGAGCTAAGAATAGGATATCTGATGGAGAAAGGACTTGGCTGATAGAGAGGGGAGTGGGTTAATGGAGACTTGTTGATGGAGAGGAATGGGTTAGTAGTTTCGATGTTCGTGATTTAATTGTGAATAGTTAATGAAAAATTCCGGTGATATATTTGTATGGATTCGATTCTCGAATTAGACACCTATGAAAATGAAAATAGAATATGTGTAATTCAAATGGAATATTATTTGTAATTTTATGATTTTAAATGTATAAAATATTATAAATTATAGTCTTTAAACCGATATATGTACATATATATCGATATATTTAATCGGTTATATGTATATATATATATATATATATATATATATATACATTAGGACATAGCATGATAAATATATTAAAATAGCATAGTAGAATGGGTGTACATTCAGGCTTGTCTATTCCATCTGAACACGACGAGCCTAAGCTAGCTCTATGGTCCGCAGCAAACGGCAGCTCAAAGACAACAGGCCGTGTTTGAGTCGCGTGGTGTTTCACACGCGCCGCCGCACCGTTGTTTGCCCGCTGCCGATTGTCGCTGGCGATACCTGGAAACCGTTTTGGGCTTGAACATACGCTGCCTATTGGTCGTTATTGGTCTAATTATAGATACTCGAAGTGGAGAAATTAGCTTTTATTTCTGTGCTCTTTAGTCAAGTTATGCGGATATTTAAGAGATGTAGTTTAATGATAATTAGTAGTTCTTTATCTATATTTTTAACACATTACTACATTTCATTGTATTTTTTCAAACAGAACCTAAAATTGAATTTGAAGACCATCAATATCGATAAGTAATTCAAGAGCCGAACTTCTGACTTAACTTTAAAGCTTTATTGAAATACTAAGAGTCAATTGTTAATTAAAAAGCTTTTGCGTTTCGGTTCTATACAGTGCAAATTATTGAGTACACAACCAATTTTTAACCACATAAACAAAACAATTTGCTTATGCGACTATAAATTTTGCTTACAAACTGTATTATTGTAAGGTTCGAATTAATTTCGTATATCAATACTCTAAAAGGTTGTTAAAATATATTTTTTTAAACTGGCAATAAATATTAAAAAAAAAAAATAGACACGGCTGGTGGGAGGCGAGGCAATGGGAATACATGTTAGGCGGACGACGAGTGTGGAGAGAAATAAACAAGTTTTGATTGTGAAAAAAGGCCTTTTATTACACTACAATGATTTTGTTACACTACACTATTTGTTTTTTGTTGTTAATCTTATGTAGCAGTCCAACTCCATAGTCGGGTTTAACTATATTTTGGTTCAAATCGCGTTAGAATAAAAAAAAATAATATTTCACTGCGAACATGTACACCAAGTTGTAGACGTGGAAATTACATGGGTATACGAAAACGCATTGGCCAAGTGCGAGAGCTGGGCTTGATTCCTAGTGTGTGTTCCGACAGTCAGGTTAGCTTGGATACTTTTTGTGAAACATTCGCACGAGTCATCCCAGTATAGAATGTAATCCATTTTCTAATTTAAAAATTAAAATTAGTTCAATTAATGTACCAAGTATCGTGACGGTATTACGAGAAAATAAGGTAGTTCTAATGCGTTTACCATCATCATCGCATTCATCGAACACGATGATTTAACAATGTTTTTAGCGTCATAGTGATTAAATAGGTGCTAAGTACCACAGCAGGTTATACTTTCAAAGTAATGTTATTTTTTTAATTCCATGTGCTAAAAACGGTTTCTATAAGTAGCGAAAATAAGGCCACAATATTGGTCGTACAAATGGCAATGTTAAAAAAAACTTTGATCAGACAACCTGCACGAGGAACACAAAAAACATCGCACTTAACATTTTGAATTAGCCATGTTAGTTAAAAATTCTATTATCCAACCTCATGTGTGTGTTTTAATAAATAAATGTTTACTATACCATAAGTATGTATTAATAGCTTAAAAAGCCGGACAGGTGAGTCTTGAAATGGTACGGAAAAGGTTCCGTATGATGAATGTGTTCTCTACTTTGTTTTTTAAACGTGACTCAAATTTGTTTGTAATAACTAAAGCAACTATAAATGTAAATTTATTCGCACAATATTGAGAGATTTGCTGTCATTTTAACTTTTTAACATATAAGTTGACTTGTAATCTATACGTAAAGAACCATGTTATACATTTTTTCTAAAATCACATGCTCTGTTCTTTTGGAGATAAGAGGGAAATGTCTCATTCTCATTTCATTTTCATTTTATTAAAATATCAGTTTATCATACAATTATATTTCTATTTTTTACAAGTTATGTCTGTGTTTTTATGAACAATTATAACATATTTATTTAAAATTATAAAAAATAAATTATATTTGAGACCTCTCACTACCAAGCATCTTCTGTCCATATGTCACATAGTACAGCTTGTAAACTTTTTTAAATTTATTTTGGCCCTTCAAAATTAACATCCATATTCAAATTAATTTATTTACGTTGCACGTCCGCATTTGGGTCACAAAAATTCATGTGCTTACAAACTTTTCAATTTAATCGGTCTAGTAGATTTGGAGCATTTTACTGTGACCGACGTACAGATAGACACATACACACAGATTCTAAAGAGTTCTGTTTTTTATTTGGATGTACGGATCTCTAAAAACAATGTTTCGTTTCCATAGCAATTTAGGTACGCAAAACTTAAAAAATATAGTTAATATATCACAAAACGAACGTGTTTTAGTTAGTCCCTATTTATATAAACAGTGGATTTTATCTGAAAATGTTTCTTATATAATAATACCCCCCTCGATAGTTCTATTGATTTACAAAGAGTAATTAATATATTTTTCAGTGGTAAGTATTACTACACCATGCAATGACTTTGTATTAAATGCTACGGCATCTAAAACCATCAATATTTATTAAAAAGCCGTTGGGCATAACGAAAGATGTCAGTCAAAACTTTGATTGAAATATCTATTTCATAGTGCTATTGCTGTTCTCACAGAGGTGTATCCATTTCGCCGTTGGCTATTTCAATTTTCAACCCTTCAGTACATCCGCACTCTTCGATGTTTCCCATTATTCCGATTCTTTTTTTTGTCATTTCATTGACCGCCCCGGCTATCCGACACCCGGGCGAGCCGTTAAGCGAAACGTATTACTTCCGCGGTGAAGACAAAACTTCTATAATTGAGCGGTCAGTTTAACACCATAAACTCCGCCGGGGTATAATGTTACCCCGATGGACGTGGAGGCGAGTGCGGCCGGCGGTCAGGCGGTGTAGGGTTACCGACGTGTGAACCGATGTCGGATTTATCGCTTGACCGTCGGGCCGTTGGTCGGAATCGTCGAGAGGTTGGGGGTCGGTGTGAGGTCGAAATTTTTGTGATGCGCCAAACTTTCGCGTTCATTTCTTGAGCCACTCTTTGTGAAATCCAGCCGAGGCTCGCGGCCACGGCGCCGACGCCGGTCGGAGTGTCCGTCGTTAAGCGTACGTCGCCAGCAAATTGAACGTATGTGATGTATTCACCTTCGGCGTTGATATTATGTCCTTTCAAATTTTCCAAATCCGTATTTTTAAATAACTTATCTAGTATTTACATATCAAAATGATCTTAAAACGGAACTCTAAGAGATATTCATAGATAGGAAGCGATGAAAAAAATACTAACTACATGTGTTGTGTCACTTGTTTGTTTAAATAAGGTTAAGTTAAAATTTTGATTAATATTATAGTCTGGGATATACCAATGAAATGGCACTCCACTTTAAATTTCGGAGACACAACAAGAATGGTAACTCAAAGAAACTCGAAGCTAAAGTATTTGAGAGTTTTTTTTTTTATTTTTTAACTCATGCCTATTTTCCAGAAGGGTTGGCAGAAACCACAGATTTCCAATAGCAAGATCTATGCTTCATATTCTTCTACTTCTACTATCTCTTGCTTCATTGACATCCATCAACAATTTTATATAAGTTTGTCGGTTTCGAACTCTTATAATTTGACCCTTTTTTAATTAAATTATCCAATATTAAACGAATATTTTCACTTTATGCACTTTAGTTTTTACAAGTTCGACTAAATATCCTCCATAAATGACAAGCAACGCAAAAACTAAAAATTTTCTTATAACATCGTCTCGGTACAGCCAGTTAAAACTGACCAATATTAAACGAGATTTTTGTCTGTGATATATCCTGACATTCACATTAAAATGGCTCCAGCGCTAGTGTAAGCTAGACCTTACTTTAAAAATATCCAGAAAATGTCCGTCTCTCAATACAATCCACTACGTCTGCCTAAACGTACCGGCCACAGAGTGATTAGTTTCACAATTTCCACTTGTAAGCCAGAGTTTTAACAGCGACAGCCCACATACAAGTCAGAGTTAAACAATGACCCCTCGGCCAGAGGACGCGCGTGGGCGTTATTACTTAACGATTTGTCATCTGTGCCGGAGTCACTGTCGAAACACGCTTTTGTGTACCACAGTTTCTTATAGACTGACATGCTGTTTGGCCTACTTGTCCATCTGTATCGGAGAATTGTATATTTTGGGGTACGTTTATCATTATATTCGAAATGTGCCCGAGCAGTAAGTAAATTTGCATTTAGTCTCTACTTGTATGATCTGCTAACGGGCAGTAGTTTTCATTCCAGTAGTAAGACCCTCTGATGACGATGATGAAGATGATCTTGGAGTATCATCAAATAATGGAATACATTTTCCATGCATATAGTTTAAAAGTATACCTTAATTGTATCATATAGAATAATGGATCAGAACTAATGGTTTGAATATAGCAACGTATTGAGGTCTACGAATATCAATCGTAAATTTCCTCTTACAATATACTGCAAAATTGAATGTTTTGTCTGATTTTTCATATTAAGACTTTGAGTTAGCGATATTGTGGTGTAGTTTCACCGCAAATCGACATCTATATATCTCGACGAAATTCAGTCAGAGGTTCAAGTGTGGGTTTTCGTTTATCACTGTGGTATGCCTTTATCATTATTTGCATAATCATTAGCACAGCGCATCTAATGGCCCTCATATAACTTAGGAATGTCTGTACAAATCATAGTAAGCGTATAAACGCAATGGTAGCGTTATAATTTAAAAAATGTACTCGACCACCTGTTTTGTACAACCTAAGTATTAGCATCGCTCTCTGTTTGGAAAAATGCTGGATTTGAGCGAGTACTTGACAGTCCACCAGAGGGCCTTCGTATGTATGTACGTTACCTCATATTTAACGCACGTCGGTCGTCCGTCGTTAGCGACACAAGAGAATCATCGAATGACTAAGGTATTAGTAATCGCGCCATGTTAATTTCCACGGTGACGTATTTCCTTACAGCGCCGGACCATTGTCGCCGCTACCGTACCCGCGAGCCGTACGGGCCGGCATGCGGCCCGTGTTGACAGAGTACTTCACTCGTGTGCCTGTGTGCTTGCGCGCGTGTGTAAGGTGCGCGGCACCTGCCCGGTGTGTTTTGTGCGTCCGTCCGCCGTTATAATTTGTCGCTGACGTTTTGACAATCGACGATAAGTAAACACAGTAGTGGAATGGACGTTTAATTTTGCGTATTTTATTGAATTTATTTTCATTGGGAATTCTGTTTTACTTATGTGAATTTTCGTATAATCGTTAAGCCTTTTATAATACACCAAAACGAAAAAAAAACAAATGTAATTATAACTATTGTAATTTTCGGATTTAAAAGTCTCTATATACGTTATTTTCAATTTTTTAACATTCGTCTATTTTTATTTGTTTTTTCTTGTGTTTCTGGGAAAGCAAAGATACGGAATTCTTTAATTCCCTGAGAAGTAATTCATTATATGAAATTTAAGTCATCCAGTAACATTCATGAACACTGAGAAAATTAAAAGCTAGTTCCTGTCGTCCGAAAAGTTCTTAAGTGGATTGTCGGGCAACGGTGTATCGGCTGGGAGGCGACAACACACTGCCGTCCGGCCGATAATATGGCGGCCGATAGATCGCTTGTGGGCGAACGGAGCGGCGCATGCGCGACACACGCGCGTCACCAGCTAAAGGATCCAACTTCGTAATATGAAAATGTATTATTATTTTATTTATCGTAAACTAATCGAGACTTGTAATTAAAAATGGGCATTGAAATGAACTCTGTTTTCTACATTAATATTATGAATATTTAAATTAGAAATCAATACAATAGAAATAATTGATGTATAAACACGAGGGCGGTGGTAGCCGAGCTGTTACCCTCGATTCGGAAGGTACTAGATTAGAATTCTGAGCACGGACGAATCTACCAGCGAGCCTAGCATGATGTCCTAGAGAAAAGTCTCTCTATAAGGCTATCCCTTTCATTCGTTATGTTGGCGGCAATTATAGAGATACTCTTTCCTAGGGCATCATGTTAGGTGCGCAAAAGTGCTTCGGAGAACACGTTGGGCCATCGGTCTTAGACGCCGTCAACGGTCCGTAGCAGCTCTCATCCGCGCTGCGTCAGCTTGCAAGTCTTAAGGATCAATTTAACCCGTAATAAAGTTCGTGGGAAGGTATAAATGTCCGCGCAATGAAACAAGCTCGACTCATAAACACAAACGGGAAAACAATGACGTTCCGTGCGAGATACTACGTAATTGTGAATAGAAGTAAAGTAGTGTGAATAGTAACAACATTGTATTAATAATTGCACCAAAGTTTACGCGTTATTACGTCAATATATTGCGAGTCTAATAAGTATTTTGACATTTGTAAAAAAAAAAAAATGATTTCATATCGTTTACATTCGAAACCGAATGAAGTTCATTATATCGTAATACGCGATAATTTAAAATACAACCGCTTTCCGGGCTTTAGCTCAGTGGCTCGTCCCTTTCCGCATAAACCCGTCCCGGTCCAGTTGACAGAAGCGAAAACCAGTCGAATGTCGAAACCGTCGCCTCTCAGGCATCTGCGTACAGGTTCGAGTTTTTTTTACAACCAGTAGATATTTACCCGTGCGCTTGCGTCATAGCTAAAATTAAGCGGCCTTAGACAAGAGCCGCGACGATTCCACTAATTAATCGATAGAATCGATTTCGCTTCTAGGATCGACGCTGTTAGGCGCTTAATTTATTGCGTCGTGAAATCGACGCAACACTTCAAACTTGAAGTTCAGTTTTTAAATTTTTTTTATATCTATCAAACTGCTAATACCCGGCGTGAGATGTATGCAAAGAAATAAATCAAAGGCGAGAAATTCGCACAGCTTCCGCCACTTCTTAGCCTATGATTATTTCACACGTTATGTTATATCGCTGGCTATTAAAGCACACGTACACGATTAAAAGCGCTACAGTATTACGTAAACTGTTTTTTAGACTCTCCTTTACTTATATAAGCTCTCATGAGAAAATCGTAAACTACCCCTTCCCCATGATATGGAAATTACTTTGAGGTGGGGATGAGATTACCTCAATTCTAGAAACACTCATTCGTTTTTCATAAGGCACATGAAAATAATTTTAGTATAACGATAAAAGACCGGGATTTAGAATAAGCTTTTAATAAAACCAAAATGTCGATGAACATCATATATCAATTCGAGTGGAGCCAAAGGCAAAAGCTAATAGCTGGTATTGTTCGAAATACGGTTATTAATAAAGCTACTGATGTTGGAAATTATTTATGAAAAAAAATGAGCCAAGTACAAGCCGAATTTGCGTAGAGAATATTCCTTACTGTATTTACAGTGTGTTTATTTAAATACATTAGTTTTCGGTGAAATTAAGCAATTTATTTGTTACTCTTCACTATTTTTAAATCCTCGTAGAAATCATAAGATTTTCGATTTTTGTTTACGTTTTCTTATGAACAAGTGAGGCAAAAGAAGGAAGTAAAATTTCAAAATAATTTTATCAAATAAATTCGAAGGTAAAGCCAATAGTCAGTCGATTTTCGTATATTTTCTTTAATGTCATTTAAAGTATACATTTGAAAATTATAAGAAGATAAAGTAAAGTAAAATGCATTTGTATTCGTTATAAGAAGAATATTAATTTAATATGTCACATGATATATTTCATCAAAATTTTTTTTAATTTTGTCAAAAGCTTTTTAAATTAACTCCCAAAATCAGAATTCGTTTATTACGCTGATCGAAGCTCTTAATTCAGGCTATTCACTTAATTGTAAATTTTTTCGTAAAGTGGATTCAAGGTAAATAAGCTATGACAGATGGACAGATAGATAGACTCAAGAGAAATCCTATTAGGGTTCCATTTTTTATTGGGCACACGGAATCCTAAAAACCTGAAATATCTATCTCAAATTGTTGCTGCTGCATCTCGTTCCTATATATAAACACAAGGCTATTAGTAATGCCATTTGTGTTTATTTGTTAATTTCGCATATTTATTAATTTGGATTCGATGCTCTTAAACCATTAGTATGGCGATTTATATTTATTAGATTGAATTAATTATACAGTAACTTAAATCTTTTTTAGGCAACGTTTCGTATTTTTTTTTATATTTGACGGCTTTTAATTTATTCACAGGTATTTCAAATTCGAGACACATTTTAATTAAATTTTAAACCAAAAAATCAGGAAACATAATATATCTAAATAAGGATTTATTTTATATAAATTATATTTCATAAAGTTCATTAGAAACTAAGCCAATTGCTTTTTCATTTATCTTTGTAAATGTATGACAATAAATGTAAGTTTACGCCGTTTCAAAGTTATTTGAAAATCAGTTGAGCACGATTACCGCTTGTACTTTGATAGCCACTTAGTATCAAACGTAGGCAGATACGCATTATTTAAGTATTAATAAATGCTTCGTTTAGAGTCCAGTAGACCTACATAGCCAGGTACAAGTTCTTTTTGTGTTGTTGTATGTGTTTAAAAATTTTCCTATTTCATAAACAACCTTTTTATAGCACATTAAAGAAGCAAACGAACAAGCCAGCCATAAGAGAGCAGATTGACAATCTATGGCTATGTGCAACCCCGGAAGTCACCAGTGCCTTGCCGGCCTCTCGAGTAGAAGTAGGACATCTGATGGAGAAGGAGGGGCGAATGGGTCACCGAACTCTCACTTGCTGGACTAAACCCAACAGCGGAAGCTGTTACTTCATGTTAGTATTCTGAAAAAGTGTGGTTTCTTACCGGTCCGACCGGCCAATTTTTGTGGTGCAATTAAATATGCCTACTTGGCGCCACTGCAGTAATTTTTATAACAACTTCTTAGGAAATGAAGAATTTCTTCAGAATTATAAGGCATACCTACTCAATATATCCATTTCATATTAAACTTCATTCACAAGCTATACAAATTTACATCGTAGTATATATAGGCTTTGTAATAACTTAATATAATATTTATATAATTGATTTATTGAACTATTACAGAGCATACTTATATTGACTTTGAGTAAATAACGATGGCGTTTTTTTTTAATCTTATACATTACAGAGACGTATTACGAAAGCGTTAAACCAGGGCAAACCTGACACGTGTACGAACAGCGCCTATTTCCCTTTCTTACCGTTTTCTGTCGCAATACCAATCGAAAGCTTTTGTCTGCTTTCCCGAAGAGATTAAAAAATCCAGGTCCGGACAAGCGCCGCGCCCTATAAAGTACGTCTAAAGCTTTCACCAAGAAATAGGGCCTCGTTTATCTCCAAGAATTCGGACACTAAAACACTGCCTTATCGCGAGGGCGCCGCTTTGATTACGGCCCGATAGGCGGCCCCGTACGCGGCAATCGACGTTGTGAACCGACCACGCGGCGTGGCGTTTTAGGTAAGTGGATAAGTTGATTTCGTTACTGAATATATTAGCTTTTAAAAAAATGTATGTGTAGTTCAGAGGCGTTTCTATAAAACCGAAGATATATCTCTATATTTATATCTCATCGGTTCTCTGTTTTTCTGCCGGTTTGTATCCTTTTCGTGCAAAAATCACTTTATCCAGTTTGCAGGAATTGTTTTAAATCATAGCTGTGTTGTGTGGACAGGTTATTAGGACACAATTATCATCATATAAAGTAACTTATAAAATAAGCAACAAAAACAATGAATCAAGTCAACAAAAAGACGATTTTAACAGCTTTAAATGTAAAATCATAAACACAACCCCGGTCTTACTATTCAGTTGTTTTGACAAAATGCCTCTGTTGACGATGCATCGATGTCAAATTTTTACACAAGGGAAACTGACGCGAAAAATTTGGAATATTTGGTCTAAATAAAACTAAACAGATTATTTTTAAAAAACACTAAATATACCTGATCACAAACAAAATTTGCCTTTATTTAGTTTGACCGAAATTAAAAACAACATCACAATAAGTCTATATCCTTAAGGACGTTCTTAGAAACAACTTTAAAGAAGTGAACAAAAAAAAAATACACAAGAAGACATTGCTTATGATATGTATCATTACATATTTTCTTGTATTCAATATTAAAATGTATACAATAATAATAATAATATGAAATAAATTAACATGTATTTTGTTACAGTTTCGAAAATGTGCTCAAAAATATGTAGATTATTAAATTAGATATTTAAGAAATTGCACGACATTTTTATAGGTGATTTTCCACTCGTTCAACTCTGAGATATCCAAATGTATGAACTCGGGATGAGGTTATTTTAAATAAAAAAAAAACAGTTAATTTAATTAGATAAATATATAATCATTTGAGAGGTTATTTCAATTTTAAACTGACGTCTTAATTACGGTTCGAGGTGAAACGGCGACTGTTTTTGCATTCAGTCTCCCACGATTTCTATACTTATAAATTAATGAGCTATCGGTATTTTAAATAAACAGTGCCAAATATCTAAAAAGTAAAAGGTCATTCCATAAATTCTGAATCAGACTGTCTCTTTGAATTCCTTGGGTCGATGGAGCTTTCGAAATTAACTGGACTCGTCGCATTTTTAGTGTTCCACAGGTGCATTGCTAAAACGCAACGTTTGTTTTCGTCTCTCTACTCTTCTGTATGTGTGTCTCTACATGTTACTCTATTGTCGTAAGAGTGTTTATTGTAAAAAAAAAATGGTAAATGAACTAGTATATTGTATAATAGTATATGAACTACATAAGAGCCATGTAATATGTTTAATATGAAATACTCGAATTTGAGTATAATAAGGGTTATTACTCATATGTAGAGAAATCAAGAATGTACAAGAAATATTTTTAGAGGATTTTAAAATGTACTATAAAATAAAATAACAAAGAGATACTTCATAAAAAACCTGTCGTAAATTGTTGTTTGCCCTTCGATAGATAAAACATTTTTCAATCTAAAAATAAATTAGCAATAAGCGGTACATAAAATGGAGGGATTTTATAATTTGTTTAAAGCCATTAAAAAATTATAGTACTCAATGAACACAATGAATTAAACTAATATCTAATTATTGTTTTTGTCCTAATAGCTAATTACGAAAATAGTTTTTTACTAACAATTGTAATTTTCATCTCTGTAAAAGAAATATTTTTTTTCTTTCAATATAAACAATTGTTTCTGCTCTGTTATTTTTTATGTTGCATATTAGGTATATGCCAATACATCGCATATGAATCACAATAAAATTTAAATTTTACTACGGAACTACATTTTCACGGGGTCGCCGCGCACCTAATCCGTTTTTTATGTCCATCGTTTGTATATCACATAGAAAGCTTTAAGATTTTGAGTGATTTATATACATAATTAGTAGAATTTGAGATTTTTCTGAACGTCAAACTCTATGTTTTTTCATATATACAAACAACTAGTTTGAGAACATGTACGAAAACGTTCTAAAGTTTTAATTGCCTCGTAACTCATTCACAAAAACGTATTGCCGTTATTTAGGTAGTTTGTTTTTCTTTATTTCATTACGTGCCTTCAAATGAAACATTTCCTGTTAATTTATTCCCTAAAAGAAGACTTTCTGTAGTCTTTACGAGATAAAGATAATTAGTACAATATTTTTGTAATAACATTTAAAATTAAAACGAAAATATATACTAACATTTTTCCCGATAAATGAAACAAAATATTTAGGGTTAAAGCAATCGTATCCGAAATGTTAGCTTTTTAAACATAACTCTATGGCGCCTTGTGTTGTATATAAAGTACATATTAAAACAATTCCATTGTTGATGTACACTTATTTAGAATTAAAAAAATAAACAAAACAATACCATATAAGGCAAAATTGATACTTTCGCAACTGCCGAATTCTCTTCACACGAAACATGGTATTTACTGATCTAAAAATGGAGAACGGATATGAAATATCTATGGGTTGAAATTTAACCAAGGTTAAACTTAACGACGGAGTTGCAAACACATCACTGTACAAACATTGACGAGCTCGCAACTTGTCACGTTTTAGTGGTTGTGAAATGCAACAGCGGTGATGAGGAATGTTTAAGGCTTTACTTGCAAATCGGAAGGTAAGAGGTTGGAATTTCCACCACGGATGGATCGACTAATAGGTTTTTAACTCGATAGTACATATCGCACCCCTTGTTCCGCGCCTCGGGAAGCTCGTCAAACAGTCGACAAAGATCGCTAGCGGCCAAGGAATCGCACTTGGTTTCAATTTAAAGAGACGGCGGTAGGGTGTAAGAGAACATACAGACATGTGGGTTCACAGCAGCTTATCATTTGAGCGATCACATGTTCTTACTGTATACTAATTTTCGTCGCGATCGGTCAAACAAAAAAAAAATTGAATATATAAACGCTATAAATTTATAAAGTAGAATAAGTACAGATTAAGCGTTTATAGTGAATAACAGAAAGCGTCCTTTACATCCATAGAACTAGCCCAGGCTTGGGGGGAGTAAATTGCATGTTTAATGCACCATTTACACAATCTGACCTAGAAAAATCTGACTTACCTCCCACCTAAGCGAGAAGCTGGGTACGCCTATGGTTACATCGACGTTGTAATAAGTGTATCGTGAGTTGGGAGGGAAAGGGCGATAAGAAAAGAAAAAGATGGATAGAACTAAGAAAAGAGGAGAAATGGCGCAAACAGTAAGCTTCACAAGTTAACAAGTAATAGTCAAGCTTACATTGGTTCTCTATGAAGGTGGCCCTCGGTGGAGAACTAATGAAAGCTTGGCAACGACAACGACATGAGCACAGGCCATGTGACGCGGATAGTCGCCCGTAACGAGCGACAGTAAAATACAAACAAACATTAATTCACCTATTCAGTGTGCGATCCATGTTCGAAATAATGTTTTTTCACGGTTTTATTACTGAAAAATAGAATAATACAACATGTCTGCACGTATTTGTTGTGATTTAAAAAATGTAACAAAATCTTCGTAAGCTCGCCGCCGGTGTCGACGCCCCATCAAAATCTTCACACGGAACGGGTACCAGTGCATCGCTAAGGTCACTTACTTTCCAAACTCGATCCGAACTCGAGCTCGCGCCGTTGTTAGATCGACGTGTGCGCCGTTAATTATGATTTCGCCGGTCACGCCCGCTGCACCGCTTAATGTTAGCTCTTAACTCTGTATGGCAGATAAAAAGCGGCTTTTTTTTTCAGCTTGTCTCTGGTCTTTTGTTGTTTAGTCTTCGATAACATAAATAATATATAGTGTAATTATTAGTGATACTTAAACAATTCATTGCCGGAATGTATTTCGAAGTATCAATATTAAAAGTAAATGATCTAATGTAAGCAATTTAAACAGGTAATTTAAACAATACACAAATAAGATAGCTTGAAATGATATCCTACATGTTTGATGATTTATTTGTGCAAACATAAATCACAACTTGTATCTCAAATAAAATTTTACGTGAAACTCTTGAAAATATAGGTAAATGTATTAACGAAAAACTAGTTAAATAATAATGCAACGACAGAAGCAATATAAGTTTTTGGATATCAAAAATAAGTGATATGTTTTGAACATATAACATATTGTACAAATGAAAAATTGAATCCGAAACAAATGCTTTAGGTTCAATTTTTAACCGACTTGAATTTATGACGACTTAAATGAGTCGTCATATGTTAGATAACAAAACAATTTAAGTATATAAATGTTATGGACGTATTAAAAAGGTTAGTATTTGAATATAACCTATTTACTTTCTAGATTTTCTTATTACATAATTATTGCATCCGAAAACAACGCGTTATATGAAAGTAATTAAAAAACGGAAACGTATTGACAGTAAAAATATTCATTTCGATAATTATTAATACTTCATAATTAAAAGCAATATTAATTTCAGCTCGATTCACGACGTATAATTGCAATAAAGATTAAACCAATATCTTGCAGCGAACGCACACCGCAGTTCGCCCGGAGCTAAATGTACTGGTTTGACTTGGCGGAGGCTGAATTCCATTTAAGCCAACTATATTTTAAGTGATGGTCTTATATCGACAAATACAATACAGGTGTGATGATATCACGCCTGTATCACGCCTGCAGTAGGCAGTACAGATTGTACATTTTAGGCACATGTTATATGTCATCCCGCATTTTTTGTATGAGAAACGAAAGAATATATCTGACGAGTAGGTACCTTCAATATTGTTATTAATTATTGCATTTTTTATTTAAACAAAATTATCAGAAGCTCGGTTATGGTTCATTTTGTTTTTTTTTCAAATTCTAATAAAAGAAAATGCAATTGTATGTGATAAATGAGGCTAAAAAATTAAAAAATAAATTTATAACTGGCTAAACAATCGCTGGCTACCTCTAAATACTGACAAATATTCAGCGGTCAGGTTTTTAATTTAACATGTACCTATATGTAGGTAGCTATCTACATAATAAAATTCAAATAGAAATGTGATAATTATTTCTGATTGCATCGAAATCTTATCCTATAATATTGGGTCTAAGTGAAGCGTAATCGTACTAAATTAGAATTTTAATAATCTAGACGCCTATGTAAGAACCAGTCTATACTCACTTACGGTTGAAAAACATTTACGATTCCACAACATATTTTAGAGCTTAGGTTATAATTAAAAAAAATATCTTTTATAATGGTCACAGCAAACGTAGTTCCGCTCGTGAACTTCCCTCGTAGACTATGAGAATTGACGGTATTCTGGGTCATCTGTAACCGAGACCGACTCAAGGGATGACCTTTACCAGGTCTCACTCCGTCTATCTAGCGAAGGCGTGCCCTACGCTGCGATTTCGAAAATTTTTCCCTTCCCTACGAGCGATGTGACCGCGAGAATATCTTGTCAATTTACTTATTCTGTGAGTTATGTGCAGGGGTTCCTAAAACCTAGGTTTGCATGCTCAGACAATATTTTCGATAGGACGAAGCCAACACTCCTGCGTAATTTTGGCTCTAATCGACGTCAGACAAATAAATATCGAGGATCCCGTGTCTGATGGCTCTACTTACTTCCATCTTATTCACGCACAGAATGTCGATCTGCTTTTCATTATTTCATAGACGTCATCGATTTTCTTTCACCCCTCCGAAGAACGAGGTGTGACGAGTGATTAACTTCATCGGCGCAATCGAGTCTGTGGGTCCTTATTTCTTGTTAAAATAAGTTAATTACAGTTAGCAATAATTAGGGAGTGTTTCATCTTTTCATGATCAAGAATTCAGATTAGATGATCATTTACGCTATTAAAAAGGAAAAAAAAAACTACATCTACAAATATAAAAGAAGCTGTATTGATCCAATAAAAAATACATATGTTTCAATCAACTGACACAAAGCTATCACTATAGATAATGAAGTTCTTTTAATATTATCTGTAAAAGTCTCTAGAACACGAGGTACACTGTTTTTTTTTTTCGATTTATCAATAATAAAATGGTTTTCTAAATCACTATCCGTACATAATAATCAATGTATATCTATAGTGGTTTAGTACTCTACTCGAATCACACATCCAAGACGGAGTCGCACAGGCGATATCGTGTCGGCGTAGCGCGCGCTGCCGTCCGGCCGCGTGTCCGCTCGCCTAATTACCGAGGCCCGCTTCGCCGTCACGCCAATTAATTTCTCAAAGTCAAAACTCCGCGGGCCGCGGGGTTTTAGGAGGTATCTCTCTTGATACGGTTTGACTGCTTTATTGCAGTACTTAGCGTCGGTCAAGTAATTTCTGACCTGCCACGCCGGAAAGATTTATAAGGCTATTATTAGAGTATAACGAATCATTATTAGCCGATATATCGACATGTAACGCGTCTCGGTCCGGTCGGCTAGAGCCGAGGTTCGATTGAAATCGGTCGAGATATATATATATATATATTTGCCGAACGATAATTTCTCTTCGAGAACATCCCGAGATGCTCATACGACGTGCCCGTTTCGAAACGGGGCAGCATATTTCCAGAAGAGATGATAAAAAGTTTTAATTTCACTAAGAGAAGTAAAAATATCATGCATTGGCAAGAAAGATTCATTTATAATTTTTGCGTGGCAAACCGGCATCTCTTTGGTACACAGCGTTGCTTTCGTCCCGGAAAGTAACGGTTCCGATGTTAACCACGGGCAAATTGACCGATATAAACCACTTTAACTTATACATACAATTTTTAAACCACTTGCATGGTAGTTTAGCAGGCATTTTCAGACGTACATTGGCCCCTGGCCATTGCCATTCCATTGTTGCCGACACAGGTTAGCAGCCCCCGACCCGCAATAAATCAGTGTGAAGGGCTGATTGTCTAGCCCTTTTATCTCGAAATAAAAACCAATCTTGCAAAAATATATCTTAGAAGTGAGATGATTCGAATATGATTGTCATGTGTGAATTATTTTATAGAGTCAAGACATGCTCCCTATAAGAGATAACTGATAACTGTTGAAATGCTTAAGTATTGAAAAGTTGATTATAAAATAAGGTACTGCCTACCAATATTATTTATTTTAATTTAATATTTAGAAGTCTCTGATTTTCTAAATAGCAGCATAACTGTCAAGAAAATATTTACATATTTACTTAGAAGTTCAATTTTTTGTATATTTGTATTTAATTGTTATGATAAAATGTTTTGTATGAACTAAAAAATGGTATAAAATTAAAACTTGTTTCTTTGGAAAAAAAATGAATTTATTTGTAAAGACAAAAAACCTAGATATATAATGTTAAACGAATGCAAAATATACATATATTTCAGCATTTTATGATAAAAGCTAAGACATATTAAAAGTTGCGTAGACATGCGAATGCGATGTTTCATCAAAACCTGAATTTATTAAATGACACCACCTTTTCTGTCAAATGTCAAGAAATAAATATTAACATCGCCAAACGGTCGTGCGACATCGCATAGTTATATATTTGAGTCCGTTTAATGACTGGCTTGACTATGGATCGGCTGTCCCAAGGAGAGCTACCTGTCCACACCCACTCGAGGAAACGTACTGCTGAGAGCCGGCGATGAACAAGTCAATTCGGATCGCGTGAGCTATGAACGGGTAGAACTGGCAATAACAACTAACTGCATGTTAGCATGACAATTTAATTTTTACTTTAAAATATTAAACGCCCCTAGGCCACACTGAACCCGGATGTAGACTTTGAAGTTCAATTTGCGCAATCAGAAAGTAAGAGATTGTAAGCAGGTATAGGTCTCGCAGTGGGTTGATTCAAATTAAAAACAAAAATAATGCACAATATATTTAATACAGTATAACTTTAGTTGATCAATGACAATGACAAAAAAAAATACTAAAATTTTGTAGTACACAATTAAATTAGGTCATCTACAGATCTTACTTAACAGTAAGTCGTTCAGTTGTTAAATACGTGTTCGTCAGTTTTTTACCAAGTCATTTGTCATTACTTTGTTTTATAAATATAGTTGTGTGTAACAAAAACATCAAATTACATGAGTATTAACTTAATAATAAAATTAAAATTGTATTGACATCGTCATTATATACCTTAAAATGGAACAATAAAGAAAATTATCTATAATTATCTGTAATTACTTTTTGCGTTGCTATTTAGATATATACTTTATATTTTCCGCTGTGATAGACTTGCAAAGATGACAATACGTTTAAAAAATAAATCAATATTATTTTTTTAGATTCCTAACTCTACAATCGCACGCGCCAATCTGAGCCAAATTTCCGGTTAGAGCATTTTTTCCATCGACCGGCCGACATGCGCACCACGAATTAGTATTTTAATGTATGCAAATTTAAGTTAAAGATCCGCCGCACTTTTTGCTGCCGATTTAATGCGTGTAGTAGTAGGGTTGAGTTACGGACACGCGCCGACTGCACCATAGCAAAATTCGAAGAGATCAGAACAGCATTGGTGACATCTACGTAATGGATACTTTGAAATCAATCATGTGGCGTGTGATGCGAGTGAATTCGCGCTGATTGGCCTTTGAGAAGTTCGAGTATGCGTAAGTTAAGCGACATTCGGCGGGTAGCGCCGGGGACCGGTTTTATATTATTATCATATTAAAGCGAAGAACAAACACGTGCGTGACCTTGAGCGCCGTTCTCAAAGTGCGTGCAAACAAATAATGTGATATTTTCCTGGACTCTTTTTTCTCTATGTGCATATACTTTGAAGTGTTTGGCCGTGAGTTAGCTAAAAGATTGTACAGTACGAAATACCTAATGATGAATAATCCTATAATGATGAAATATCTAGAATAATGAAAGCCACCGCAGAAATTCAAATATAATAATACCTATTTGATTTTTTACTGTTTTACTATTACTGATTGCGATTGCAGGAAATAGCTAAGGGTTTAGTCTCTAAGTCTCTTAAGTCTCTAGAGATGTGACATATTTTTCAATATCAAGGCAATAATAATTTTGAAAACGCAAATACATTAGTGTATGAGAAATGATTCTTATTAATATTCACATTTCATCAAAGATTTCATACCGTTCATTGTTCAAAAAAGAAAAAAAAGGTGATCACCGATGCGATAATTCCCTTAGACAAATAACCACATAAACCCCTTGGCACTGAGATGACCCCACAAACGCGTGTCGTGACCTCGCCCGTAGTGATATCCCCATTTGACCACTTGTTAGCTATTACCCTGCGGACCGGTGAGAAGAAAAACGGCTTGATCTCACAGCAATGAGATGTCTTTTACCATCACTTATATGTGTAACTGATGGTCGTACTTTTTTTCGGACACCCCATCACGTTGACTTCAATTTAGAGGATTTCAAATGATCCGTTTTCATCAAATCAAATTATAGAAACCACGCTGAATTGTGCACAATTTCAAATATGTGCAAGCTTGTCATGCCCATTTGTACCAAATGATTGATGATTGAGATGCATCTCATATCGGCATTCTATAGCGTAAGAGTTCAATCATTTTTAGATGAGATCAATTTATTTTAATTGAATCGTGTTGTTATAACTCGACTACCCATTTCGGGCTAGACGGTACCTGATAAATTTAAAAACCACAGAAACGCCATATCCACATTATCAGCATTCTTGATCCAATAACTCGACAACCCGTTCCGGAGTGAAATTATGTTTGAATCGAGCTAGGTGTCGACGCCGGCCTATGATCGATGCAATAATTTATGGGCCGGCCCGCGACACCGGCGAGACGCGATTCTAGTCGACTCGATATTTCGTGATGGCGATATCGTGAAAGGAGAAAGGTTTGGCTGTGTGTTAGACAATTTTTTTTTAGACAATTTTTCGTGTCAGACAAAAGAGCTTCTGCGATCGATGTCTTGCCAGGAATGTTGAGAATGAGAAAATGTGTGGATGGATGTATGTGTTAACGTCAATCGGCTTTATACGAAAAGTTTTACAATTTGTAAATAAGATGAATAGTGTTGTAATAACATAAGCCGGATAAGAAAAACCGGCACGTGCAGTAGCGTTCGATAGTTGCCGGTCATATGGAGTTCAGAAGGGATCTTTTTGTTTCATACTTTGAACTTATTGATTGAGTTCATGGTTTAATGACCAATGGCGTCTAAAAACGGACCCGAATAGGATCATATCTATACAAGGAATGGAATTTATAGGAAATTTTGCTTTTTACAAGTACATTAGATAAGTTAGTCGACTATTACTCGTTAACTGGTAAACCTACTTAGTGGTGGCAGTTTTCCTTTTCGCTTCGTTATATATTCTAAAGTTGTGTATGTTTTTCACATATTCACAAATAACTATTTACCTGGTAGGGGGTGGATATTGATTGTATCAAAATTAGCAAGTTAAAGCTTAATATTTCTCAAATGGATCTCCAAATCGAACAATGAATGGTTTTCACGGACCTGCAATATTTTTGAATGAGCTGTCCAATGGTGCACCATACCATGAGATAGACGAGATAAAAAAATATCCCTACTTTACGTTCAGGGGAAGCAATACTTTTAAGAATTATTCTTCAAGATTTTACTATACCACTTTATCGGCATGATTAATATGTATACCTTTACTGAATTACAGCTTTCTAGTACTAAGTTTCTGATCTAAGTCGCAGAGACACAAACATACAGGTGGACAGACTAATCAGGTGAAACTCTAAGGGTTCCTTGTTGACTCTGAAACTATAATAAGTTCAAATATAATTAGTGGTGGCGACCGAAAGCCAGAAATATACCAGCAAAAAATATCTAAATGCTTAACTAATATCATGATTTTTTTTATTCCGGCTCTTATCGTTTAAGACTAACTTTGGGAAAAAGTTTTTTTAAACTTGATAGAGTTGAAGAACTAATGGAAAATAAGGTCTAATATATAAAAATATAAAAAAATATGTCAAAAGTATGTTAAATTGCATATGTATTTTACTAAACTATTTTCTTTTTACTCATATAAAATTAATTGATCGAATTAAAAATATTGTCAACTAATACGTTAAGAGTAATAAGGTCCTAATTTTAGCCGTTATAAAGTAAACAATTGACATCGATTCTAAAAAAAATAACTTCACCCTTGTCGACATCGTACTTACGGTATAAAATATCGTAACTTATATAAATGTAAAATGTTTACTAACATTTTAATTAATTTATTTTTTTAATTTACATCTAGGTAGAAAGTTTTCTTATCAAATGCAAATGTATATATCTATGGCCGTTCTGTCATTATAAAACCATAAACGTTTAGTTTGAGAGCGTCAAAACTTACTTCATTGTTAACAATAATAACAAACAAAATAGTTCCGAAATAACAACATAAGCACAAAATGACATTTGACGAGGTGAGGAACGAGTTCAATACGGAGACAGGTAATAAAGTGTTGCTCAAATTTTTCGCAATTACTTGCAAGTTTTAACACCGAGCTAGACCTCAAAGTTGCGATATAGTTGTAATTGTTCAAACAAAAACAGGCAGGCTTCTTATTGCCTAGTAGATAAGCATGTAAGGTAACATTTAACCTTCAATGCATTTTATTTTTTTTTATACGCACAGAGTATAAACATTTGGTTTTGAGTTTAAAACTTTAATTCGATCATGTACACGATCACGATAGTGAGCTAGCCGGTAAGCTCCTTGCTTTGGATAAGAGTAGTTCTGGATTCTATTTCAGGAGTTCATTGTCTAGTTCTTTCAGTTCGTCAGCTAAATCCGAGGGTTCAGCTCAACGTTCAGAGTGTTTATTGTGTTGGAGTTCTCGAAACTATAAGCAAGATTCTCTTTTGCCTCTTAGAGGCCATACGTCATGCAGTTACATAGTTTTTACAGTTCGAAATGGAAATTAAAATAAAATGGTGCTAATTGAAAACTACACATATTTTATATACACTCAATCTTATTACTAAAGCATTGAATACTTCTAAGAGTTTGAGTAATTTGAAGAGAAAATGCTTTTAACCGTTATTATACCCTATGCGGGTCAGTAACGAACTTGATTTTAAATCTAAGCATAGATCGAGTGCTGGACTAAGTAAAAAGAAATGAGAAAATTCAATTTGTAGATAATGTACATAATAAAATAAATTAACTTCAAGGTCAATGAAATATCTGGATCAAAAGAGAAAACAGTAATTAATCTCGGATGTCAAAAAGGTGGAGGCGACTTAAGTCATAAATAAAATTGTGAAAATTTTTATTGTAGCATTTAGATTGTCTGTCAAGTATCGTACTTAATATGTGAATAAATATAACAAAGCAAATACGTGTGTTATCAATGACTCTCGGTAGATAAGGTACTAAAACTTAAGAATAAACTATATAAAACTTAACTTATTCAGTATTTGATGTTAATTAACGTTCAGTGTACATTATAATTTTTAATTAATATATAATTTCGATATAATACAAAATAATAATTTCCTTTCATTTATGATTCCATTTCCTAATTTCCTTTTCAGTTGTGCGTGTTCTCATGAGGCGTTTGTTGTGGCGTCATTTATATCATAGGCGTGGAGAATCGAACCCGAGAGTGGATTTTACACCGCGGCATGCAAATGTCCAGCGCTCCCGGTGTTACGCGAGTAATGGGCCTACTTCTAGCAATCTTAGTTCCAGGCCCTTTATTTATGCCGGCTATAAAGCGCCTGCGCAGCTATCGCCTTGTCCTATCGTGGTAACATGTTATTGGTTCTGTTTACAATTTACAATCTAGTTACAATTTTTACCGTTTAAAAATATGTTTATGCGAACTCGTCTCATTTCAGGCAATCCTCATGCCATATCGATTTCTTTGTTTATCAAGAACTGTTTTATTGTTTTTCTGACCCGACGATGCCCTTTAATAACTAATTGCCGCTTTTTTAATGTACCTAATGTCTTATAATAACTGTTAATGCTTTTAGTACTCGACGAATGCAAATAACCTTTTAGAGCTACCGAGCTTATTACAAAATTTAAATTTTAATCTTCGACTTATTGCACTCACATTGCTTTTTATTTTTATTGTTAATTAATTTTAAGTATTGTACAATAATAATAAACTATTATGTGAATAAAATGTTACATGCACTTACTATAAATTCCCATCAACAATTCCAACGAAAGATTGTCATCATATTTAACAACTGACTACAAGTACGTATATAATAAAGCGAAATGTAAAATGTAACTCATTGCATTATCAATAATTTATATTTGGGTATCATTAATGATACCTGTTAACAGGAACAGTTGCAAATTTTAAAATAATAGGTTACTAAACCAATTTGCTTGTAACTGATATTCTCTCAAAATTTGCCAAAATTTAAAACTAGCTGACGGCCCGACTTCCAGCGCCGACTTCATCAAACACGATTCTCTGCGGCGGCCGTCCTTACGCACGTCGCGTAATGGTCGGCGATTTCGCGGCCGGCGTGCTCCTTTTGTGCGGGCGTCGGCGCTGCGGCTAACGTCACCTCGGGCCAAACAATTTATTGCGGGTTTAATGGGTGCATTGGATTTTTGCGATGGTATTATCTCGACGGTGAAATAAATTTTAATAGTAGCATACGCCTCGGAAGGCGGCGAAGGGCGCGCTCGTGACGAATCGGACGCGTGGGCTGAGGTGCATCGACGGCGGTTCAAATGTAATTTTCTGGATGAGACCGCATCAGAGTTCCAAATATTGAATGTTGGTTCTGAGCAATCTTTTGATAAATTTCGTCCAATGGAATTACTATACTTATGACTTTTGACTGAAATAATTCAGTTCAAAATTATCATGGACAAGCAGAACGTAACATAATTAATTGCGTAAATGTAAATATTTACGCAATTAATTATAGAACAATTTGTTTTATTATACCGGTATACATCGTATCAAACACAAGAACGGCTTAAATTATTTATCACTGTTTTGATAGTTGGCATTTTTAAACTTGTC
>BGZK01002174.1:0-74794 GCA_005406025.1 Eumeta japonica | reverse complement strand
AATAACTGTTTTGGGTTATAATAAATTTGACATAATAAATATTACATACTGACTCAAAACAATAATATTTAGAATTTCTCTCTGTCTGTTTGCATAAACAAGTAAACCTCAAGCACTACTGAACCGAATTCTAAGAAACTTTTGTAACGTATTAGTAACTCAAAGTCTAATCTAAAATATGTTCAAAGAAGCAAGGCGTGAGAGGAAGGAGGAGAATTTTTATGAAGTTTGCATTCTGTAGAAGTGCATGTACTACTTCTTATTGCAAGAAGTCATCCCGAGAAAGATCGGTGTTTAAAAAAATCCATCCCTATTCAATGATCAAAATAGACAGCTGAGTCCACACGAGCCAGGGGCGACAGCTAGTTTTGTAATAGTACGCAAACGTCATAAAATGCTATTTAAAAACTTATAAATAATTTTATAATAGAAATAGGATGTTTTTTTCGTGTATAAATAATTCATTGTATTATATGCGCTTTTTAAGCTTAAAAACAAATAAAATTAATGACTGCCTTTTACATTGGGTTTGGAGTATATATTATGAAGAAAAAAAACCGACCAAGAGCATGTCGGACCATTCTCATTATAGGGTTCCGAAGCCATTATTACAAAGAAATGCACTACAGATGGAAAAAATCCGTTGTTACACTTTTACCATCTTTCCCATACAGAGCAGTTAAAAGCACTTTAGTCGCCTATGACTGGAAAAACAAGTAGGTATGTCGACTATTACTCTTAAACTAGTGTAAACTAAAGTGCACCAGTAAAAGAGCGTATCTGCATGGCTCTTACATCCTTTTGTTGAAAAACGCAGTTTTTCGACAATAACTCAAAAACGGTATATTCAACCATCTTGAAGAATAATTTTCCTTGAAAATATTTATTAAGCGTTACCTTAGTTATTTTTTTAGTATTTCTGGTACATACGATTTAGAAAATAAAAGGAGAGATACAATTTCTGTTACTTTTGGAGCGATTATTTCTGAAATTATTCATGCAATCAGAAAAATTGCTTAAAAACATATATTGCCACAGTTTGTTGTTCGCTGAAAAAAAGTTTTTCAACTTCTGTTACATGATTGGAGTGTCTCCCTTAGAAATATTTATTTTTGATATTTAACTACCAAATTAATTAGCGGCTCATACAAGACATCTATACTATAAATTAAATCAATATACGTATTGTAATTTTTGAATAAAATGCATGTAGCATACGGACGGACGGATGGATATGACAAAACGATAAGGATTCCTCCGATTTTACCATTTTGGCTCAGTACCTTAAAAACGGGTAACACTATTGTTTTGATTCTTCGTACTTTAGTTGGTTAATTGACAGACTCGCTCAGAACAGCGCGAGCGCCGATCTTATGTGGTTGTGTCACCGCAAAATTTATGGTCTACACGTGTAATCCACGCGACTAATTACGTAAGTATTTTTGCCACAAAATCTTCTTCGTGTTATATTTACTTTGGTTTTGAATGTTGTAAATACATTTATAATATGTCTAATAATGATTTTTACATATATAAATATATAAAATAATTGTGTAATTTATGCATTTATTGAACAACATCATGGACAACTAACATCAAGCTCAAATCATAGCGTGGCTGAAGGAAACAAGCAATGAGGGCATTCTTGATGACCCTTTAAGTTCCAGTGACGAACAGCATGTTCTATAAAACCAAAAACGTCAATCGGAGTTTGAGCAAGCAAGAGATCTCAGTTGAAACACCTCAATATAGTTCCGAATCTGATGGCCGAATCCGATTAGCGCTTGAGGCGTTCACGAAGACACTGGAGTAATCCATTTGGATTATTCCAGTGTCTTAGTGAACGCCTCAGACGCACCACTCCTTACACTGGGATAGCCGTAACGCCGCCTGGTCCTAAAGGAATTGCCCGAGAGAAAACTGCTTTTGAAGATTGCATGTCCCTTTTTTAATTACATTATTATTGATGAAAATATTGTTGATCTCCTAGTTAAGTATATTAATGTAAAAATAGTAATTAACATAACATACACCAAAAGATTGATGGATGTCAGTGAGGCAATAGAAATGTGCAAGGATCGTAGCAAATGAAAATCTATAGTCTCTGCCTACCATTTTAGAAAATAGGTGTGAGTTTATATTATTATTATTAGGAAAAAAATATGTTTTACAAAAATGCGATATGTACTTTTATTCAATTTAAAAATGGCATACATATTTAAAGATCTATTTTCTTGGACTATACATGTGTAATCCACGCGACCATTGATGCTGCTTTTTGAATGCGACCACTGCAGGGTCAATCTCGCCCTGGAAGCTCCCCACAATATTTTGCATTTCTATATTTTATTTAATATTAAAAAAAAATTGAAAAGTGGATTAATGCGTATATATTTTCAATTTTAATTATATATTAGATTACAATTACAAATTAAAGTGTCGGAGACCGTATTTATCTTCCTTGAACATATTTGATTATAAATAGGTCAAACACTTATCCAATTAGACATTTAAAAAGCGTAATACTTCAATTATAATCCCAGAAGATGCATAAATGAAAACTAAACGAGTTCTTATTTGTCTGATATAAATCAGATTAAATTTTTTGACTGTTTATGACACAGGAAATTGTAAAACGACCTTAGCTTTCCGATATGGAAACCACACGTAGTTAACAAAAATGTGACGTTCAAGAGGCGAACTTATTTATTTCTGGAACGTTCCATATAATGTTTACAGTAACGACATAGCTCCGCAGGTCGTTTGAAGTAGCCTCGAGCTGTCTCGAATGTTCTGTCATACTTAAGAATCAGAGTATCATCCGCACCAGTTCGCATCTCTATTTAAGGATTACTTAGTAAAATTACAAGAATCGTGAGACACCATTATAACATTAACTTTCATTTTTACGTTATTTGCAAATGCTGTATTATTACGGGATCAGTGGCTAGATTAAAATCAACTGAAATTTTTGTAAGTAAACTTTAGGTCTTTCAAATCTAATTTCTAGGTTTAAAAATAACCTTTAAATAAGTTAAAGCGTTCTGTTTATTTTTCTCTAAGGGACTTTAAACAGGTATATGTTTAAAGAGCAAGTACAATATTTAAACTGCAAATAATAATTCAGAAGTGTAATACAGAAAGCTATTTGTTACATCAAATAGTTAATATGTGTTAATTTACGTGTATTAATCACATTTTGTGTATTTTAATACAATAAATCTATTAATTGTGTTAATGGTTTAATGGGTAATAACGTAAAAACCGGGTCCACGTAGGTTTTAAGAATGTTATGATTTTAAATTTCCATAATTTTAAAAGGCTTGTAAACTAGTACTTACTACCTATTTCACACAACCAAGATTGTTATTAATTTTCAATAGAAATTGTACGGAATTTTTCTCTTTGTTTCTTCTAATACATTTTAAAAGTTGGTCGACTATTTCTCGTTAACTTGCAAAGTCTACGTAGCTGTGATAATTTTCTTTTTCGGTTCGTTATTTATATTACTGCCGCGAATTTTTTCACGTATCTAAGAATAATCATTTGACATGGAGGTGGCAATTGACTCTAAAACAATTAGCATTGTAAAGCTTAATATTTCGCCCGAAAAATATTTTTACTGACTCGCAATGGTTTTGAATGGGCTATCCAACGGATACCTTACACCATAGGATAAACAAAAAAAAGTCTACTTAACGTATAGGAGATGTATCCTAAAAAATATTTTTTAAAGATTTTATTCTACCTCTTCGTCGGCGTAATTATCATATGCACTCATGCTGAATTACAGCTTTTTAGTGCTCAAGGTTTTTTCTTATAAGTGAAATTCTGAAATTTATTGCACTTATGAGTATCTTTCACTTATAAGTAAATAAGTTTCGGACAGATACAAGACGGATAGACATGGCGAAACTATAAGGGCTCCTTGATGATTAGGGGACTCTGAAAATAATGAAACCATTTCAATTGAATATCGCAAGGAGCATGCGCTGATTTTAGTTTATAGACAGTAATCTGATTTACCTTTCCAAAGTTTTCTGCTTTTTGCTCATTATACAATCAAATGAGCGAAAAATAGTGCTTATTGGTTACACTTTATTTAAACTAGAGGAAACTTAATGTAATCTTTCTTACTGATGTGCTGCATTGGTACAAAACATACGTGGAAATTATATTATATTTTTAACACTTGCTTTGGTGTTTGATTTCTGCTTATCATATCCAATCAGTATTCAATTCCTTGTATGAGGATTTGTAGTGAAACAGCTGATTCTAAGGTCAGCGACTGATTTTATTCTGCATGTTACCACCTTACCACCTGTTGCAGGCAAGCGTGGGATGAATTCGTAATTAAACAACTTGTGTTTACGATTTTCATTTAGACAGGAACAAGAAAAGAAGCAAAAATTAAGTTTCGGTTTCAGCTGGAATTCTGGTGCTGACCAGCCATTAAAATATACTTACTGATAAAAAGTACGTACCTCTGGAATCCCGATGTGTGGTGTCGGGTAGGGGTGCTCTCGTTAGTCAAACGGGCGGCACCGCTGTTATGGCAGCCGACGGTCACGTAAACATTCGTTACGACCATGGCGTGGAAACTTTGCGGCGGCGTACGTACTCTCAACCGAAAAATATCGTGACTCAATAGACGAAAATTTGAAAGTCTCGACTAATTGTCGCAGAAAATAAAATTGGCCGATATACAGTTTCAGATGCAATATAGGAGGTAGTTATATGAAATAAATCTTGTAAAAGATTAATTTCATCTTTTAAATTTCACTTCAACATATAGTTAAGTTAGGTTTTTATGAACACACAATTGCTCATAAAATGAATTTAGTGTTTCACCATTAATTTAGTCTACGGCTTTTTAGTCTGCAATTTTGTAGTAGTTACATTTTGTGTAGTTCCTATGCAAAGTACTGTCGTCTGATCATTAATGTTTCCTTCTGTGATACGCGAGAGGCGAAGTTTTCAACATTCACAAGGACAATATGAGAGCTATGATTTAAGATGTAACCGGTCTTATAATAGTACACTGTACAGACTCAAATTTAATATATAGTTTAAAATTCAGTTCCTATGATACAAGTTCTTTTCCGTGCTTTTTATCTCTTTTGAAATTATTGCGTCGTTTACGATTCCTTGGTTGCGGTGAAAAGAAAACGTAAAAAGCTGCAGTAGATAATGAAGTTCCTACAGACCTCATAAAGACAGTTAAGTCAGTACGGCAAGTGAGTGAGTTTTAAAGATACAGAGTGAGTTTTAAAAAGCTCATAAAATCAATTCGAAAGCAAAATAATTTTTTGTCTATTTGCAGTAAAAAGTTATTCATTAATAATTATTAAATATTTCTATTTGTACGTTGTATTTTTATTACGTTGTATTTGATCATTGTATTTTTTTATTTTCGCTCACAAAATAGATCAAAATGAAGTCGTTTGAATGTAGGTGCCAGAACGAATAGCGTGAGTGTGATAATTGTAAATTGTTGAAAAAATTGTTGAAAGTACTATTGTGTTAAACATAGAAATGGGAGATTTATGGACATAACCGTCGAAAATTCTGTAGAAGAGAGTTTCCACGAGGCGCTAGCGTCACGATTAGATAAAGTATATTTTTAAAAACGAAATCAATTACTTTTGTTTAGGATAAGGTGTTACAAAACTCTTTTTATAAACTTTGTTAAACCATACTATATCAATATTAACAATATTATCATTATTATTCAACGGTTCGTAAAATAAATTTATTTTGTTAGAGACTGTACTCGAACACGCGCTCGCACGCGCGGCCTGTCGAAGATATGGTTTGTTTGGACATTCGCTGCTTATGATATATTATACGGATGGATCAGGCGTAGCCTTTCGCACTCGTCTGTTATGGTATGCCGAGGAGAGCTACAAGATCACTATTAATTTCCTGGACGAGTTATTCATAGTTTGTTAGTGATATGCTGAGACCATTATTTTTGTAGTGCTCTAGCAATTTGCGCCCTCCAACTAGATTTATTTAGTGGGTGCGGACAGTAGTGGCAGAGTGGTAAGGAGAAGAATGGGAATCATGAGGATTTGATCAACGTCAAATTAAGCTGTTTCACCGTTGCCTCATAGAGTGCATTATGCTGTCGGCCTCTGTATTCCTGACCAAGTCACCGTATTGGTGACGACGGTCGTCAGCAGCCCCCAATCCGCACCGGGTCAGCTTAGACTTTAAAATCCAAGCTCCTCTTTTTGCAATAAGAATATTGAAATGGTAAATACTTCAGCACCATGGTGATTGAAAGTTGATCAGAAAATAAACAATTTGCCATTTATTTTGTTAATGGAAATTAGATGCTGTCTTTTGTTTTATCATAAGCAGCTACGAAATGTTTTAGTCTAAACAACGTAGCCATATACCTAATGGAAATACTTGGGAATATAAATCAATAAAAAATTTGTGCGGCTAAAGAAATCAGATTAATTTCATACAATAAAAATATTTTTGTGCCGAATTGTTTTTATCGTAGTACAAACAGTAATAGATGCTTATTAAATATTTCAAATTTAATTGTAGCAGTTTTCAACGTCGTTAAAATTTGTTAAGATCGCACTTTTCATTTTATATTTTGCAAATACGCACTGAACTTAAACGATACTGTTTAAGTTTGTAAGGATTTTGTAACAAACACAATTCAAAGTGAAGAAATGTATATGAATGCTACTTTATTAGAAAACTTGATTAGTACTTATTATGTTTTCATTTCTTAAATTTCGATGTTATTTTTCACCCTATTCCAGAAATTTAAATTAACAATACTCTTCAAAATTTGTCAGGATATGGTAAGAACTGCCACAGGCATCTACAAATAATTGTGCACCAAAAGTACGCAAAAACAGTAATATTGCTACTTTAATAAAATAAGAAGTAATTTATTGATTATTTTTCAAGGTTGTTTGTCAAAATTTGTAGTCATCTGATTTTCACACCTTTTTTATGCAATATATTTCAAATAGTTAGTGTATCTGTTTTATTTTTCAAAGTTTATAAATAATTAACCATAAAAAAAATGCATTATTCTAATCTAGACTGTTATTTATTTTTCATTTTTAAATGAAAACGAAATAAATGTACTTACTACTGTTTGAACTTGTTTTTATTAAGTTGTAGCCCAAGACAAACAACATAGTACGAATCTATTTTCTTGGTTTTCTTGTTTTGCTCATTATTAACTCAATTGATTGATACAAGCTGGTGATAAAGTTTTTTGTACACTTTTATTTGTAGTTTTTGTAGTGCTTCATTGTACGACATTTGCATTTTTTGTAAACAAGAATGTTTAGTAACGATTAAATTATCGTGTAAAAAACATAAAAATAGGCAGTTCCGTCTATTGAACCCGTGCCATAATTAATGAGGTCGCTTTGTACCTCGAGTTGAGGTATTCTGCGACCTCCCTTAGACAACCTTTCTCGCGCGGTACAATTTTAACATGTCCCTCTAGAGTTAATCACAGGTTTAATTTTAACGGGTGCCACTAGAGTAAATCGCATTTTATTTCGCTCGCGTTCGAGTCGCCGTCGCTCGCTCGGTTTGCTCGAATGCGATAAAACGTTTGTGTTATTGGGCATTGTTCGCGCTGTCTGACGCGGGTTCTTTTGTAAACAGCCGACGGGGGGCGCTCGTGTGTGTACACGACGCTAACCGCACTGTCCGGACCGTACAACTTTAATTCGGGTATATTCTCGCCAGCGGCGTCTATGTACGATTCAGGAATAACCCTACCGCTATCTTTTTAGGTAAGGGATCTGTATTATAATTTGCGAAAACGCTTAAAATTGGAGTGCTTATTAGAGAGTGTCTGTGTCGACTTACAACGGCTGCTTTTGGGCAGATAAAATTCGATGATTAATAGATCTAGCGTTATCATGATCGAATGCTCACTTAATCACATTAAATATATAAAAGGCAGAATTGATCAATGCGTATAAGAGGAATGTAATCACTATTCCTTCGAAGATTATCTTCCCGGCCCGCCGGCTGTCACAGCGCCGTTTCCGTTCCGGGTCTCGTACATAAAAAGGGCATTATGACTTTTTGTGTCGTCCATGAGAAAAGGGCCATTTAACGCCCGCGCCGCCCGACCGCCGGGAGATCATTCATACCATAAATATTGGACCGTGAGAATAATATGGATTAATGCGGTCCACGTTCGGCGCATCCGCTTGGGCTTTTTTTTAACATAGCCCGAATCTAGTATTAATAAATGACACAGTCTATGTTACCATTTGACATTTATTACATTATCTAGAGATGTACTCGCGTATGCCTTAAATTTAGAAAACTTTAATTGTAAACTAAAATATGTCTTTTTTTGTAAGGATATTGATATACAACAAGCATGTTTTTATATACGAGCAGAGTTTTCTATGCGTTTTGATGTAATCGTCTTAGTATATATTTAAGTATAGATCGCAATGGACTCGCAGTGATATTCCTTCTAAAATATCCGTGGCGTACATTTCAAATAAGCATAAAACCACTGCTTACACAAAGTATTGACAAAAAATTAAACATGCGAAAATAATTTTAAGTAATAGCTTTTGAAATTGAAAAGTTATTCGTACTATACAATATTAGTTTGAAACTTAAAAACACGGGACGCTGGTTCTCAATAGTTACATAAGACAAGAGGAACTACAATAAAAAATAATACTCACCATAATGTGTAAAATGTCATGTAAAAATCATGTTCATGATTACGCTCACAAGTTCTTATTCATATAAAGCTAAATATGCTCATAACCATAACCACATAGAACATCAGGCACAAAAAGATTAGCCGGTCCCGGTCGGTCTATTGGATATGGAATAGAAAGATGGAATAATATTTCCCATCGCGAAAAAAGTGCATTAATGTTTTATTATATTTTATTGTTACGTAATGACCCTATCGAAGGTTTGAAGACTGGGTGAAAAATAAATACTCAGAAAATAAGAAAATATGTATTTAGTAACAGTGAAATACAGTAATTCACTATGTAACCATTTTAACAGTTTTATTTGGCCGCACATGATTTGTACACGATCGCAGAAATAAAATTGATTCGTGAGCACTAGGATTCCGATATTATATTATAATATATCCCTGAATTGCTAGTCTTAAATAAATGTAGGCATAAATCATTATTTATTTACAATAAAAAAAACTAGGCATAAACATGTCATATATAACATAAACAAGCAAGATTTATTGCATTCTGTAATATTTTCCCAAACTCTATTTCCATAGATAATGACTTTAAAATGTAAATACGCTTAGGTGCATGCAACGAGGGAAACTAGTTTACGTTTTATAGGATATTCTTCTTGAATGTTTTTTATGAGCGCAGTTCGCCACACTACTGTCTAGTGCCACGTGGCCGCCGTGAGCGGTGGTCCACGCGTGCGGCCCAGTAGTCACTATACACTATACCTATCACGACATATTTATTGCTTTCAATGTTAGGAGGTAAACTGACATCAAAAACTTATATGATTTGCAAAACGTTAACTTTTCTAGCTTTTCTACGTGATCGATTTCTAGGTTTTCCCTTTAATTCTCGCTTAGTATATTGTTGCGAAGCCGAAGTTGTGATTATTTTGCCAAAATTATTATCAACAGCGTGGTATTTATTGTGACAGTCCCTAGATTGCGTTTTTTGTGAATAATCTGTAAAAGAATAAAGTACAAACATATGCTTTTGTTCGACATAGAGAATGATGTTTAAGCAGTTCTCAATTCCGGGCTAAGAAATTGGGATATTTTCAAAAAATCCACGGAGTTCTTGTTTTCATCAGAAGCTGAAGTTTTGAAATTTCAGCGAGCGGTATTGATAGTTTTTACGATGCTGTCCGTATGCGCATACCACGTGGATGCACATGCGTGTACATAAGCGTGAGTAAGCGTTTTATGATTTTTGGACAAATGAGCAAATCTAGATCGAATAATAAGTGACATTCGAAATAATTTAACTCATTTTAGAATTAACGAAAAGTAGACCTTGTTTTAACCAGATTTTGACTAAATTCCAAAACAAAATGTGTGAAGAAATTTCGTGCATAACTTTTAAATTAACTGTAGTGAGAAACGGTACCAATTAACTGGCTCTATTTCTTAAAAATATATGTCGATTGCTGTAAACTACATGAAAAGTGGTTAATTTATATCTAGAGATACAGTTATATATTTTTTTTATAAACTTACCAAATAATAAATAAAAGAATCGGTGACGTGTGACTTAGGTCGGGTTTATACAAAAAAAGTATTAGTTAGTTTTAGACTTACTTTAGATTCTCTGAAAATTCAAGTTAAGTCGGTTAAGAAGATTTTTATAGATTCAAAAATAAAAATTTCCTTAAATGATTTATTTGAATAATTTTAAAAAATATTGTATAAGATTCTTCTAAAGTCTAATAAGTTTGAAAAAAATAGTTTTTAGAAACCATAGGCTATTCGAAATCCTGTTAAAACGGTTAATTTTAATTCAATGATTAAGTTATAGAAGAAAATCATAAAAAATGTATTTTGTCAAATAACTTAAAAATAAATTAATAGATAAAGAATAAGCTCAAAAAAATTGAAAGGGTTTGCTTATTTTAATAGTAATAATAATTATAATAAAGCCTTTTATTCAGATCCACTTAATATTAATAATAATCTGGTACAAATATAAATATTATTTAATAAAACATTCAAACTTACTGTAGTATTTGATGCTTGCTTGTTTTTTGAAGATCTGTTTGCCAATCGGCAAAGGCCTCCTCCAGCCTTTACCATTCTATTTTTTCTTGGGCTACTCTGTTACACATTACTACTGCCACCCTTCTGATGTCGTCATCCCACCTTCTCTGTGGCCTGCCTCTCTTCCTTTTACCTTCCCCAGGGTACCATCCTGTCACTTTCTTTCTCCATTTGTTCTGCCCATCTAATCATGTGCCCTGCCAATCGTTATTTGACTCTTTTAACTTTTTGCGTTACGTCTATGGTTTTTATTTTCCTTTGATAAAAACCTAAAAGTATAAAAGAATATTCTGTTCGGTCCGCTTTTCGAAAAGCTTACTTTCATAAAATAATAACATTTTGAGATTTTTGTGAACAATTCTGCCAATTTTTAGCAGATATGGGAATTGAAATTAAATTCCTTGACAATTCTATGTTTGTGAAGGCGTAGCAGCTGCTATAATAATCAGTGTTATACATTTTAGAAACGGTCTTTACTTATGTGATTTATTTTTAGATTGAAATTCTTATCGTGTTAAAAGAACTCCAACCTACACACACCACAATGAGTAAACCATGATGATAAAGTTAGGTATAATAAAATTATTACCGCAAAACAATAACAAAGTCGAGAACGATTCTAAGTTACGTCACTTTATCAAATGGGATCACCTATTTGGACCCTGGACCGTGACTAGTGACTAGAGTGACTAGTTCACAGACTGATAAACATTCAACCTTCTTCAATCGCGCAAAGATAAATCTAGCCAAGAGGTTTCTTTAACGAAGTTATTTAATAAAAATGTATTGCCATTAGAAAATTCTGTCTAACAACTCAAGCATGCAAATATAATAACGAAAAATATTTAAACTTTTAATGCTAGTTCCTATATAAAAATTACTATTTTTGTAAAATGAGCTATTGGTAGTTTCTGATTCTCCTATGTTCTTAAATATCTCTGAGCTTATGTATTATTTCATTAGCGTATGAGGAAATAGAGCCGAGCGATATCCGAATTTATTATATATAATCATGAAATTCTAGTTTGATGTTTAAATTTGAAACGAATTATAGTTTTTATGATTAGACGATATTATAGGCTACGTTAAACGGCCTTTAGTGAAACGTCGTCAGCGACATCGTCAGCGAGATCGAAAAGCATCAAGTAACTTCATACTTAATTTGTTACGTTTATACTGCCTTACGGTACATCATAAAAGAAAACAAAAAGAAGGATGCGCTTACTGGATCATAACTTTAACGGGTCAATGAAAAAATAGAGTTTTTAGTCACGACAAACATATCCTTAGAAATCGTAAAAAAATGTTTTCTCAAACATAGCCTTAGAAATCGTAAAAAATGTTTACTGAAACATATTTTACGATTTCTAAGGATATGTTTGTCGTGACTGAAAACACTATTTTTTTTTGTAATAGAGAATTTTTCTCGAATCAAAGAACTGTCTTTGATAAACGATTAATTTATAACCTTAATTATTAATAGAAAAATTCTCTATATCAAAGAAAAAACAGGTAAATGTACTATACTCGTGCGGGTAAACGGCATTTGTGAACTTTATAAAAAAATTATATCCTGTGTCTCATCCATGTTTATATTGTATGTACGATAAAAATTCTTGGGCACTTGGATAACAAGATAAACGTAGATGTTTACTTTACAAAAGTTGTGACTTTTGGAAAGTAAACATTACGTATTTAGAAAAAAATGGTTGTTCTCGCAGTAAAATGCGCTTAACTAGCATCTGAACACAAAAATTTATCGTAGGGTTAAATCTTATGATATTAAATTAGAAACGCACGACCCTCGTGTCGGGTTCTATTGTATCTTCTATATATTGTTCTATCATCAAAGGGACAAAAAACGAGAACAAAGGCGTCGCTTTCAAATTGGACGATTTCAAGCAATCCAGTATTAAGTACTGTATACAATATAAGTTATGTTGATTTCATGAGAATTAAAAAAAAAAATGCCAACCATTTTATTTACCATTAAAAAATTATATTTGAAATCGATAAACTTATTGACTTCATCGAATACGTTAACCGATAATATGTTATGCCGTTCACACTTTAATGCAAAACTTACCGTAGTTAAAAATTAAACTCAAACCATTGCTCTTTTAATTACATTAAAATTTAACCATTTACCTAAGCAAGTTTCTAAAATCGACTTCACAACCGTGACTCTCATCGGAACGTTATCGCAGCTTAATAAGACTTCAATGATATCGCCGGGTCCGTCGGGGTCGTACAGTTCGGATGCCGAGGACGACCGAAGTGATAATGCCTCATCTATCATCTCTCTCTAACGCGTCACAACTCAAAAGTTAAGCACGAAGCCGGCGCAAGCTTTTGTCAGTCGAACGAGCACGCGCGCGAGGGTGTCGTGTTACGTCCAAATAGTCGAAGAATAGTTGTGCCCGTTTTATTCGTTGTTTAACAATATTCCGACTGTGCGGTTTCCGAGCCGTGATTCAGAAGCGCCCGCTTCGAACGTGTTTACAGCGCCGTGTTTGATGTTTCGTTTCGTCAACAATTCATAGTTACACCATGTGAGTATTTTAAGCTCTTTCGACGGTGCTGTTAACCGCAACTGTTGAATTGAAATCGGACTTTGGCATGAAACCGATTGATGTTATGGATTGTAATGAATGACGCATATTTAGAACGGGATTTAACGTGATTATGGAAAGAATTTTAATTTCTTATGTTTTAGTATGTACTTAAAACATGATATTCCATGAAATATATCGTGTAGTAAACTAAACTTCGGCTATCAGGTTCCTTCCTATTATTGCTGAGTGTTGTACTAAATTATTAAATATTCAATATTTTGCATTGATGGATGAAAGCAAACATTGAATGTCTTGCCCATTCTTCTCATGGTGAATCAGCATTTGGAATTGGTGGTAATTTTAATGTCGGAAATAGTTGCTTATGACGCGTTTCAAGTGTAATTTCTATTACTTTTGAAATAAATATATTATTTAATTTTATTAAAGATATTGATTTAAAACATTTAAATTGTTTCCTTTAAAATTCACTGCCTTTCGTTAATTTTTTTATTACGTCATTAAAAATTAACTGCAGTAAACTTAGTCTTTACAAGAAGTGCTCACTGCTCACTGTGGCAAAACAAGCAAATTTTTATGTTTTTGAATGAGTACTCGTTAGGTTATACCAATTATATCACAGCACCCCCTCTACATTATATTATATTGAGGAATAGAGCATGTTTTTTCAAAACTAGTATCTTCCGCGTCTCCTAAAATTATTGTTTGATTCGATTCGGACCGATTCGATTTAACCATACCAGAAAAACAATGTCATTTTTTCTGCAATAGGAAACTATATTTATTACGAATTAATTAAAGTAATAATTAATTTATTTGGGTATAATATATAACTGTTGTAGACTATAAATATTTGTAAAAAGAAATCAAAAATTTTTCTTTAAATGAAGTTTCATTTTCCATGAAATAATTGATCAAAATAAAATCTTCAAATCGTTATCACGTCTAATTGAAAATACGGTTCTGTGCGAGCGCCGTGGCTACTGTGTTATTACCCCTCATTGAGTCGTGTCGACATATTTTTATACAACTAGTGAATAACTTTTTGATTTTTTTTGGGAAATATTTTTATATACCATCTATCTGTATAGTATCATAATTATAAAGAAAAGGATCATTAAAGTTTAGTTTGATAACTTCAATTTTTATTTGCAGATTAATCTGGAATACGACTTTTTCATATGTTCTTTTCAAATCGAATATGTAATAAGATCTCATATGTAGTAAAATTACATATGGGAAAAATAAATCAACCTACAGGCACCATTCACGTCAGATGCCATATCACTGGGCCATCTGAATCGGAAGCCCAATTAAATAAAAAAAAATTAAAGATAAAGGTACAGTCAATATACGTGGTTGGCGATCATAAACCTATAAAACAATTTATGATATTAGTTGTCATAGACAAATTTGTTTTCTCCAGTTTTTGCGAATAAATATTGATTTATATTTATTTCAAATTATTTTTGAAAAGGGAGTACTATCGAAACCGATTTTAATCTATTAATAATTTTATAAATTCAACTACAGAATGATCTCGTATAAACTGAACGTCAATGTATTTTTTTTTTCATTTGCATATATTATAATATAAATATGCAATGTATTAAATAGTATATGAGGTATGCCGATTGAAATAGTGACTGAGGATATTGTCAAAAATGTATATGTTGATCAAATAAAATAAGTAGGTTAAGGTTGTATTTTACGTATTTAGAAACAATAGTAATAATATTTTAAACCGACTTCATTGATATAATTTTTTAAACGATTTTAAAAGAAAAGCGATTTTATATTCGTGGTGTAACACATTTTTTTAATGTTCATCGATTTATCGAAAACCGATTAACCGATTTGGACGATTTAAACTATTTTCTATTAAGTAAAGCGTGAGATAGATATGTGATAGATAAAACATATCGATATGTTTTTTTCTGATTAGTAAAACACGATATGATTGAGAAAATCGAAAATACTAATTCGTCATCGATGTACGCTTATTACATATTCTGTGGTATTTCTCAAAAACGTGACAATTGAATTGAATTAGCTATTATCGATGTTACTAGCGACCGCAACTATGTGATTTTTCATAGAAATCGGTAGAGCAGCTTTTTAGTCTGCTTCAAACTCTCATTTGAAGTAATTAACTGTTCACTGCTAAAGTTAAAAGCTAAACATGTCAATGTACGTGGTTTTAACTTTACAATTGGCAATCAACTAAGGTAATCTTAAAGATATTAGCATTTGTAACATTAAATAAATGCCATATAAGCAGATACCTCTTGAGATTATCGATATTTTGACACGTTTAGTTTTTAACTTTAACGGTTAACAGTTAACTATTGCACATGAGAGCTTGAATCCCACCACCGATAGTGAAGCAACCGGCATCACAGATCACTTTCTCGTGTCCTCTCAGAGGAATGATCCGATAACTCTGCCTTCAGAATGATTCCACTTAAGTTAAGAAACTGCACGTATTTGTATACACACGTACAGTACAACGCACGGATCGTCGCCGCTGCGAACTTAATTACAGAATTGTGCGTCGCATTGGCGGGGTCGAGTGTACGCATCGCGTCGTCCGCAGGTAGTTTCGGAGCGGCAAAGATTTGTGCGTTGTACTGTGCGAAATAAATCTTCCTTATATCGTTTTGATGTGAAACGTCAAAACGATATATGAAGCGTCAGCGTGGGGAGTTTGAGTGGCTGATGCGTGGTGATTGCGAAGCGTAACGTTACACAAGCGATACAGATATTATTATACATTAACACATAAGTATGACGTACAGTAGAGACGTGCGAATGAGAGAGCAAGAGGAATTGAATATATATATGTTTATAAATTTTTATGTAGTTTTTTATAAATAAAATAATTACATTTTTAAACAAATGTTTGTCTTGTTACTTAAATTTACCATTTTTAATTTAAATTTGTTTTATTACATAAATTTTCCATTTTTTTCGTGTTGTTATTATACTTCAAATTTGTTGCATCCACAATAAAGTTTGACATTAATTCGTTATTAAAATTGATTTCATTGATTTATTTGAAATATTAATAATTTAAAATATTTTTAAAGAATTCATATTATTTTATTTACTGTGGCATCACCTTATTATAATTTATTATTATCAAAATTAATAAAACTGACTTGAAATTTTTTATTTTCATTACTAATTAATTGACAGAATTCCTAAAAGAATATTATTAAATCGAAATATATTTTCTGTTTGTAAATATCAATATTCTCTAATTATTATAATATTTAATATAATATATTAATTTTATTAACAAACTTTATATTTGTTACTTTACTACATATTTATTTTATTAGTATATATTAATTATAAATTCTAATATTAACTTAAATGTTTCACGTCTTTTGAGTATCTTGTGACTGCCAATTTTTTTTTATTTCATTTTATATAAAAACCTAGCTTATGTTGTTCTATTATAAAGTATCAGTGCCTACTCTACGGTTGCATTATCAGACCTTGAAAATCGCTCATGGCTAAAGTGCGTCTCGAGACAATCCCAATTAGCCCAAACACGGGAAATGTTGTTTCGTTTTGGGAGTTTCAGCGTCGATCTTCCAGTTTTTCGATAAGTGTGCAAGGTTTTAATTTAACTTAACGATTTATGAAAAAAAACCGGTCAAGTGCGTGCCGGCCCACGCGCAGTGTAGGGTTCCGTAGTTTCCCGTCAAAATATGTGGACTGAGAAGGGAGGTTTTTGTTTTTTCATTATGAACCTGTTAGTTGATTTCACAGTTTAACGGCTAATAACGTCTAAAAACGGGCCCACATAGGACGGACGTTAAATATATCACGATTTTATATTTACATAATTTTACATTGATCATAAACTTATATTTAATAGCTATTTTACACAACCAACAACGTCATCTAAGTAATTTTAATGGGATTTGTACGAAATTTTGCTTTTTACTTTCTCAAGTACATTTTATAACTTGATCGACTATTACTCTTAAACGTGTGAAACCTCCTTAGCTGTGTTAGTTTTCCTTTTATCTTCGTTATATGTATTACTGCTGTGAATTTTTTCATAAATCTAAGAATAACCATTTAGCTGGCAGAGGGGACACTTGATTTTAATAAAAATTAGCACTTAAAAGCTTAATATTTCGCAAGCGGATCCCTTAATCAAAAAATTTGGTTGCCTGTAAAGTCGGTATACGGGCGAAAGTTTTACGTGACAACGACTTTGAATGGTAAAATCATTTTAATGTGAATATTCATTCGTATATAGGGAAGAAGGATGAAATAATAGTAACAATTTAAAACATTTATTTATACAAAGAATTATGTTTAAAACATTAATTTATACAAAGAATCGCACTGAATTTCATATTAACAAAATTTTATTTTTACCTTTACACATACATACGTATTATATATACAATAACTTGCAATACATTTGCAAGCTATGCACTAATTCTCTAGTGCTGCGCGCGCGGCAGACCGATCATAGTTGAGTGGGAGAGAGACGCAAGGCATTCGGGCCTCTCTCGTTCGGTGACTCATCGTTACGTTACCGAGCGTTACACTTTCAAAGTGACTCCCAGCCGCAACCTAATTTAAGACGTTGTCACGTCAAAACGGTCTAAGACTCGCAATTTTAAACTATTCAACGATATTCCACACCATGAGATAGACGAGAGAAAAAGTTTTTCACCACTTTACTTGCTGGGGATACCTTAAAAAAATATATTTTCATTATTTTATTCTTCCCCTTTGTCTGTGTGATTAGTACGTATACCCGTATCAAATTACAGCTCTCTGGAGTCTTTAAGCTAAGCTACGGATAGACAGGCAAACAGACAGAAGGACGGATAGAGGAACGTGGCGAAACTAAGGATTCATTGTTTACTACGGAACCATAAACACAGCCGTTAAGGTAAAACGTAACAAGAAAAAATTTCTATGCTTTTTCAATACAATACAAAATTTCTTCTCTACGCCCAAAAATAAAATCACTTCAAAAATGTAGAGACCCTAGAATCTATAACAGCGTTACCAAAAAAATTGAGATCTGGATTGGTCTTCCACTTTCTCTGTGCAAAAGTAAAGTAGATTTCTGGTCAATTACAATATTCTATTAATATAGCCTCATTATTTCCTTATTAAAAATAATTTAAAATATCAATTTGTTTAAAAATTCATACAATAGAATTATTAAAATGTTGATTGAACTAAACAAAAGTCATGTATTACTAATTACTATTTATATAAATTATTTGTATAAAAATCAAAATTGTATTATTTATTAAAGACCTCTCCTTGAGTAAAGGCCTCCTTCATAATTCTCCATGTATCTTTCTCTATTGCCTTTGTTACCCAGTCCTTGCCAGTCATTCTATTTGTTTCGTCTATCCATCATTCTTTTGATCTTCCTTTATTCTGTTTATTAATCGGTCCCATCCATATAGTAACTTTATTTGCTCTTTGTTCATACGTGCCACATGGTCAGCCCATTTCCATTTTAGTTTTTTACACTATTCTAAGGCGTCTATTACGTTTGTTGTTTTTTTTATCTGTATTACGTTTTCTATCTCTCCGTTTTATATTTAGAATGCTTTCTATGACTCTTTGAAGTATTTGTATTTTATTTTTTATGTTTTTATTATAAATCCATGTTTGACTGCTATATGACAGACATGGGAGAATATAGGAATCTCGAACTTTTTTCCTGAACTTAATAGGAAGACTTGATTTCAACATTTCTTTATAGCCCCAGAATTTATTACAAGTTAGATTTATTCATCTATTTATTTCATCTATGTGTCTGGATTTAGAAAAGGATATTTGTTTTCTTAAATAAATGTATTCTTGTACATATTCTAGTCGAGTGTTGTTAACATTGATGGGTATTTTTGTGGCATTAGTCACAATTTTTGTTTTAATAGTATTTAATTCCAGACCGATTTATTGGCTGACTGAATTAAGTTCGCAAACCATGTTTTCTAGTTGAGCAGCAGTTTTCGAAAAAATAATCATATCATCGCTGAACCGGAGGTTGCTTAAGAAAACATCTTTTATATGTATTCCTTTCCTTTTCCACTTTAGGTTCTTCATAATGTTTTAGAGAACAGAAATAAAAAAATTAAGACAAGAGAGGATCGCCCTGTCTGACTTCTCTACAGAGTTTTATTTCCGAGCCCTTAGTTTCCATTTTCACGCGAGATACGCTGTTATTATATTTATCTTTTATGAGTTCTATAAGCTGACACATCGCACTCTAGAGCTTTCCATATACTATTGTGGAATAAACAATCAAACGCTTTGACATAATCAATAAAAGCCAAGTAGAGTGGCTTTGATGTTCTTCGTACTTCTCTGTTGTTGGCTCTAACGTGTGAATGTGGTCTGTTGTCGAAAAACTTTTTCTAAAACCTGCTTGTTCAGATGGTTGGTGTTTTTCGGTATACTTTGTGAGACGTTTTTTAAGGCATGAGGCGAATAATTTATATATGTTCGGCTTTAAGCTAATATGTCTGTAGTCACTTATATTGGCAGGGTCTCCTCTTTTGTATAACAAAATTATATCGAATTTCGGCCATTCTGTAGGTTTTTTTTAACGTCTAGAATCTTGCTAAACAGGTTAGTTAGATAAGGTACCAGCAAATATTTTTCTGTTTTATTATTTAATTTGGGATTTTATCAGGACCTAGGTTTTTTCCTGTTTTTATTTTAAAAATTTTCTATTTTTTTTTCATAATTTCTAAGGCAGAAAATCTGTTTATAGTAGTAGTAGTATACGTAAATTGGTAACTGTTTTCTTGTTGTGTATTGTACAGTGAATAAATATTTCTGTAAAATAAAGTGGCAGTATCCATTATTTTTGATCTCGAAAAAGTCTTGCGTCAGAAAAGTTTTCATTCAGGAAGGGGATCTATTTTTGGTGTTATCTAATGCTTTGAAGCCTTTCTTCAAACTACTTGATGATTTCAGATGCTTTTCTATTACTTTGATTTTGTGTTCTTCATGTTCTTAATCAATAACTTTGTTTGTATGTTTGTGGTAAATATGTTGGTATAAGAAACTGATTTCATCTTTTCTTCTTCATCTGTATTTTTTTCTTGATTGTTAACTCATATCTTTTAAAAGACGTTTTGTATCATCCGAAATAATGTTGGGCTTTTTTAAAGCTTTACCTTTGATACTGTTAGGACTTTCTAATATCCATTTCTTTAATTTATTGTAAGAAGACTCTACATCTTCATTTTTGTCCAATATTTCAGTGTTGACACTATCAATCAAGTTTTTAAGGAATTGTTTTTTTTCTTCTGGTGCAATTAGTTTCGATTTTTGGTTTTTGTAGTTGGCTCTACTTTTCTTTCATTTTGATAATAAAACAATACTTCCTATAAGCGGATAATCGCTGGGAAATGATAGTCTACTTAATATTTCAATATTGGTGATGTTTTCTTTATGAATAGTTAATATATAGTTTATTTGACTCTTTTTTTTTGGGAGGTAAGACATGTCCATAGGTTCTTTGTATTCTTTTTAAATAGACTATTGATAATAAACAGGTTATTTTTCCAGCAGAACTACAGAAGTGTTTCGCCTCTTTTGTCTTTTTTTCCGTAGCAGTAGTTACATAGTATTCTTTCTTCACCAGCTGAACGCAATCCGATTCGTGCATTGAAATCTCCTAGTATAATTTGGCACTCAACATTATTTACGAGCTTGTTGGAGTTGCTTATAAAATATATTTAGTTCATAATCACATGATTCTACGGTTGGTGCATAGGCTTGACTAATTGATAGTACAATATTGTTAAATTTTAGGTATTAAAATAAAACTCTCTATGTTTAGTTTTTATATCTTCTTTATAATAAATCCGACTCCGTATTCACCTTTAGTCTCGCCATAGTAGCAGAATATATGTGTATCCATTTCGATTTTATAACCTATTCTTCTTATTTTGGTTATGCCGATAATACCATAATTTATTTTTGAAATCGCTAGCTTAAAGTCAATTAATCTTTCCTTTGACAAGAGAGATCTTCCATTTTACGTACATATGTAGAGTTGATGGAATTAAGGGTTTCGGTCTTTCGCCCCCGCGGCGACCGGCCGTTGTGGGGGTGAACGTGCAGAGGGCGCTTTATATCAATATTTCTTCGTATTCATATTTTGATGGAAAGTAGAAGGTTCTGTGTTTATGTTGGCGATAAAATGTTTTCACTTAACTTTCTCGATTTTATAACTTATTAACATTTGAAATCAGTGTTTTGTATTTTAAACAACAGAATTACATAGAGAGCCCATGTTTACAGTGCAGAGTAGCGGGTAGTTTTTTACATTATTAAATCGCTAAATCTGCGAGCAAAAAAATATAAGATCTACTAATATTGTCAGCCCCTCAATTATTGTCACACTTAAAAAAAAGTACAATATCAGTGATGGTATCGTGTTTTTTCATGCTAAATTTTTTATTTAATTTTGTGGAAATTATATTCCCAATTATAGAAACACCTAATAACGAAAACGTCGAATCATTTTGGTTAAATTGACAGTTCTCGAGACCGTTACTGTACGGCGCTGATTTTTTTAATAAACTTATCGATAAATTAAAAGACCCTGGTGATTCCTGACTTTTTCTGTTTCGACTGAGGTAAGTTTATGCGTATATTGTGATTTAATGTGAATGATAATAGGGAAGTTATTTCTTTTCAGAAGTAGTTCAGATATCCTTACTTTTTTATGAATTCTGACTATGTCAATGATTAGAATTTTATTTATAGTTTTATTTAATTATTGACATAGACTGCCAAAGATTAAGGTTTTGTAACAAATTGCGAGACACTGAAAACTTGTTATTATTCTAATTTAAAAAGTATTAAATTCAGTAGTTCACTCTATTTTAATAATATTTATGGAATTATTTAGGCATTGACATTGACAATGTTAGTAATATCAAACAGTGCCAATGACTCTAGAATAAAATTTACTACATCTTTAATTTTGTATTGATGACTTTTATTCAAACATACCTATTTACTTACATTTTTATTCAATTATTTTTACATTACAGATGCTGAAGGTTGCAGTAAACTAAATATATTGCAAAACGTACACAGAATCAGATATTGGAAAAGCTATAAAACCAGTCCAAGATGGTATGTCGAAAAAAAGGCATCACAGATATTTACAATTCCTCGGGCTACAATTCAGTTCCGTATGAGTGATAAATTTATAAAAGAAAGACCAAGACCGAGCACTGTTCTCTCTGATTCTGAAGAAAGTCAGCTTGTGGAATGGATTACATTAAGTAGTCGCAAAGGTTTTAAAAGCGCAAAGATGATATATTAGTGTTAAAGAATTTCTAGATAAAAATCCAAGAGAAAATTCCTTTATAAACAATAGGCCAGGAAAAAGATGGTACAAATTGTTTATGCAGAGATATCTTAAAATTTCAGTGAGACAGCCTGAAGCTGTAATATCGTCAAGTTCCAAAATTAGTGAAATGAATATCAGAAACTGGTTCGCTAAAATCGAAGAATATTTAAACGAGATGATATATTTAGACATTTTGAAAGACTTCAATAGTGTTTAACGGTGCGAAACGAGTTTCTTATTCTGACCTAAAAGCTCCAAAGTTTTAGCACTAAAAGGTAATCAAAATATATACGATGTAGAGCATGCACCAAGCAAAACGTGTCTTACTGTAATGTTCACATTTTCTGCAAGTGGTATCATGACACCGCCTTTGGTTATATAATATAACCCTTAGAACGAATGAGAAATGAAATATTAAGATCAGTGCCATGCTCATGGGGTATGGGAATATCCAACAACGCCGGGATGAAAAGTGAAACTTTTTTTAGTTATATAAAAATGTTTTTCATCTGTACCTCGTCTCTATTGGCACTGTGTTTCCAATTATAGGGTTTTTAGATAGATATAAAATCGCATACAACTCTAGAACTCTCTCAATTATGACAATCCTTAAATAAATACTTAAATCACTTTACCCAAATGCTATGAGGATTTTGCAGCCTGCTGACGTTTCTGCATTGCGACCAATAAAATCTGCTTGGAAAAATGCTGTTTTGCAATGGCGTTCAGATAACCTTACGAAAACATTAACTAAGGAAGATTTTGCGCTCATTTTAGCTAACATTATAAATAAACACCTAAAAACAGATTGTTTCAAAAAAGGTTTCAAGGCATGTGTGGCCTTGTTCCTTGGAATCCAGATGCAATAGATTACTCCAAATATCTAGGTAAAAAAGTAACCAATGACGATGCTAGAGCTATCCTGTTGGAAACCTATCTAAGTTATGGAAAGTTTCAAGATATAATAGGGCCAAAACTTGCACGAAAACTTAAAAATAATAACATTGGTAAGTCGGTAGAAGCAAAAGCTTTATGGACGATAAATAAGTATTTTAATACGACAAATGAGCAAAGATCAGAAAATAGGTTGAGTGTTGAAAAGATCGATATTCTTATTGCTGATGGAGGAGAAGAAAAAAGTTTTTATCAGGAAGAAAGAAATACAGATTTCTGGTGGTGATATGTAACAGGCAAAAATTGTTTTTTTCCTGTTGACGACATTGAACTCATTCTACAAGATATTATTGTTGATGCAAAGGAAGGAGAATCTTCTAACATTCGTATATCATCACAGGGTGGTCTTATTTCTGATAATAATTCTATAGTCAGTTTAGAGCCGACTGTGGACAATTTCATATTCGAGTCTATCACATTATCAATTAACCCTACATGTTAAAAGGCGGTCTTGAAACTGCCAAAAACGCCAGTTAAAAGTGTTAAATCAGAAATAATCACCAACCAAACTAGTACTAAACAAGTTAAGAATGGCAAAAGAAAAATAAAGATATTGCAAAAAAAGAAGCAAGTAAACTTAAAAAAGAAAAAGATACAATTGAGAAGAGAGAAATGTTAGAGGCAAAGAAAAAAAAGTTAATTAATTTTAACAGAAAATAAAAAAATAAGGCTAAAACTCCCTGTCTTTTTGCAGCAGAGTGTTGAAATCGCACAGGTTATTCAAAGAAATTGTTCCTGAAAAGAAAATAAATAAAGGTGATTTGGTACCTGTATTGAAATCTAAAAAAAATTAAAAAAGGCTAAGAACACTTCTGTTATTAAAAAATCTAAATTTCACCTAATATCAAGCAATTACACTAATAGCAAAAAAAGGTCGTTTTGTCAGAAAGTAGGACAAAACAACCCTGAAAAGAACAAGAATAATGATGGTTTGGTACCTGTATTTATTGGCGAAATTTTACGTGAAAATAACAACCATAATAAAAAAAATAGGGTACTATTCAATGAGCTAATAAAACCAGCTTTAACACTAAAAAAGTATGACAAACATAGAAGTGATATAGAAAACAAGACCAAAATTCCAAAAAAGTTTTTAGCAACAAAGGGAATAGTAACAATTATAGAAGGAGAAAACACAGATTAGGTATTTATCTAATGAAGAGAGAGTAAGATTTGGAAAAAAATCACATACAGTTATAAGAAGTAAATAGGAAATTAACAAGTATAAATCAGTGCATATTACCTACCTAGCTATTTTTCCATTTTTATAGATATAATTAATGATGCTGATAATTAAACTTACCATGTCAATAATTATTACATATGGCAATGAGTGTATTTTAAACATGTGCCAATAATTGCATATAGATGCCAATGATTGTAAGAACACATATGATTAATTATAAATATCTTAAAAAAATTATATCTTTAAAAATTACTTGTGTTTTTGATTAATTTTCTATAACGGACTACCGAAGTGTACTCTTAACTATTTTCTTATATATTTTTCCATCATATCATATTTCCATCATATATAATAAGCAATTGATCAGGAAAATCTGCTTAAGGTGCCAATCATTGCACACCATTGCACATTACCCTATTAATTATACAGCTTAATTAGTCAATCACTAAAAAACGTTAACTTCTGTAAAGGATTGAAAACCTCTCTGAAAACCAATTAAAATAATTAGGTGTACCTATTTAGAATCAGTGGAAATTAATTCAATGCAAACAAAAAATAAATATACAAAGTGTGAAGTACTGAATTAAAAATATATCAAATTGGTTTTCCTCTTTTTTTTTATAAAAGGTGTCATCCATTTTTTTAATTAAAGATCAGATAACAAAACAATCGGTTTTATATTGAAGACTTTATTTAGAAAAAAAATTAATTGTTTTTTTAATGATATTGACCATGGTAGATAGTCTATTAAAAGAAAAATAAGTTATGAAATCAAAACTGAAAAGTATGAAGCAAGAAAATAATCTTATAAGTGATGGCCTTTGTAGTGATTCAGTGCAAGATCTCTCAGTGAATTCATCGTTTAAACAAACAATTACTGAATCCGAATCGACAAATAACCGCATAACTATAGCATCTGAGGTACACTGTCGTGATCGCATGACGCAGTTATAACGAACTTGATGTAGGTAAGTGGAAATCCATAGGGCAAAACGGCATGCGACCGCGTGTTGAACTACAAAATACATAAAATACGAAATTTACACAGCCCCATTGTCGTGTTGAAGCGGTATAGTTGTCTTTCATTTCATTAAATATGGATCTTTTTTAGGCCAATGCTGGATCAGTTTCGTCCTGAGTTTTATGCGCCATCTGGTAACAACTCCGTATATTATTATGTCATAATTTTACGACGTGTCGATCGTTCTTCTAAATATACATCAACTGTCTTTTTCGTTCAGGCTTCAAGAAAAGTGACCATTTCGCATCGGAAGTTTTAAAATGGTACAATTTGTGTTTTCAATCAAGCGCTTGCAGATGCCTTATCCGTTATTTATGGTTGTTGTTTTCGTTTAATTTATATGGGATATTTTACAATGTTTGTTGCGGTTACGCAGAAATGTTTAGTTGTCTGTTGGTTTGTTTAATAATCCGGTGCCGTACCTAGCGTGAGTCAAACTAGATGCGTATATCGTCTGCTTCACTCCAACAATGAAAAATCCGAAAAACGTCAAGTATGACATTATTCAAATAATACAAAGAGACTCTTTTAACAATGAAATTGAAATATTAATCTTATTTTAATTATACATATCTTATTCGATGAATGGAAGTAAAAGTTGATAGGTATAGAAAAAGAAGAATTAACGCAATGAAAATTCACTCTCTGAAAAGTATGAGTGGTTTAAAAGTTAATGACAGGACAAAGAATGCTCTGAAGGACAATTTTTGGGCAAATCCTCTACCAAGCAATACGACCATTCCATTTTAATATTAAAACATGTATTGTATAGTGCGTCCAAAGAGAAACCACATGTTCCAAAAACTAGCGTTGAGCGAGCCATCTATCAGGGAGTACAGACATATCGTTAAAATTGAGATATAATTTTATTTTGTAGGATTTTTAGCGATCAATGTACACCATATAATTTTCACAGGTCTTGGCAATTGACACCCGAAGGTGGTAGTGGTTCTGATGAATGTCTCTCGAGACAATTGCTCGTATCAATTAAGACAATATTCCTAAATTTACGTTATCGTATACAATCTCACCGATTTCCTGCAAAGCATTCGGTAGATGTGGATCTCTTTTTACGGATACGACGTTTCTATCATAGATGGAGCCACTGAACATGTTTTTTTTTTGTGTGGATACTTAGTGACGATATCGTAATTAAACGGAATATTTGTGCAGTCTTTTTAGTATTGTTGTGTATTCTTTAGTTTGATTTTATTTATTAAGTGTGTAGTATAATTTATATCATAAATACAATTGTTAAGCTTTTGAAAATTGTATAATTTTTGTCCTGACAGTACTAAAACTATGATATAGTTACCTAGATTGTGATGAGATTCTAGTTACCTACATTAGAATCTCATTTCCTTTGGCTCCATTTTTAGAAAATACAAAAACAGGTCGCATCACCATATCAAGTAAAGTTTTCTAACTCATACAGTTACTTTGACAGTTCGGCCGATGTCAATCGGATACTTTCCTGTTCCCCTAGAGAAAACTTTGTATAACTTTTCCCGTGGCACCGTTTCACAAACAATCAAACTGTGATTCAGACAATAGAACGAGGACTTCATTGTTTTATATTACGTGTGACAGCTCTGGTACGAAATGTTACTTACCAATTAAAACAATCAATAACTTACTGATTGATTGATATCGATGACAATGTTGCACGTAACTACGGAAATAGTTAGCTTTTAAACACATTACTCTGATGTTTCTTTTAAGTTTTGCCTGCCTTTATGATAAATCTACTATACATATGTTTTATAAAACTCTTTTCATGCAGCAATCACCTAGCCGATTTACGTATATTCTTTTTTAATCCCTAGCTGTGTTATCTGGCCAGTATATTATAAAGTAACGTAAAAATATACCAAAAGTAAAAATAAGCAGTGACGATAATGATGAATCAAGTCGGAAATAAGATGCTTTTGGGGCACTTAAACGGCTTACGCTGAGTAAATAAGAAGGGATATATTGGCGGGAGCAGCTCGCTTTTCGTCACATTTCTTAAATGAAAAAAAAAAAATTATTCCGAAGTCGCGGATACAGCTAGTGTAAAATATACGAAAGAAAATATGTTGATATTTCTATGAAAATATTTATTATTAAAATATCTATATTTATCCTATGCGTTATATTTTTGTACCGATAAGAAATACGTTTCGTTAATTGCCGGTTGCGCTTTGCTTTAGTTAACTGGAACACGGAAAATCGCTAATACGTACACACGGTAGCCTGGTCGAGGCGGCCCCGGTCGGCGGGGCGGGCGCGGGGCGGGCGGCGGCGACCGCACGCACAATGGCATTTCCGAGTAGGGCGCGGACGTGACGTCGACGTGCCCCACATACGTGCCGATACACCAGACGCCGATGCTCACGCGCCATTACGCGATACCACTACCCAATAGCTTACATGCATTCGACAAAATGACGTCGTGCCGTGTAGCTTTTCTTCGACGTTGGACGTATGTCGTATCCTACGACGGAGAAAAGCTTTCAATGTCAAAATGGAGACCCGATGTTAAATATGATTCAACAGGTCGCAACAGATTCGAAGCTTGGCGACGATTGTCGTTTGTCGAGCAACAAATCGAAGTGCGATTTATGCACCTTGCACGATTCGTGTTGCTTCTTCATGTTCGCAGGTTCAATGACTGACCTGGTTGTGATAAAGACACAGTTAAACATGTTAGCTGTGTTAGGTATCTATTATAATCAATATCTGATTATAATCATGAAACCCGCAATTTAACTTAATATGAATGAAAAAGTTTATTAAATTGTTATACGATGGAGCGTGCATCAAAAGTTTATTTCTCTCACTTCATAGAAGTTGAAATCTGATGGTGGCTGAAATTTATTTTCTATTTTATATTAATGAACTCGTTATTTTCCGTCGATTTTATTTCAGTATAAAAATCAGTACTAGTCAATTTTGCTAAGTAATTCGTATAAATATTGTATACCATCCACTTAATAGATAATGATTTGCGTGTGCGAAAAACTAAAAGTTTAAATTATTTATCTGTTCACACGCGTACTACTTTCGGACGGACCGTCGTCGCCGTAGTCGCGCCACCGATAACACTACAAAAAGTGGACGGCACGAGTCGCCGGCGGGCCGCGGCGGGCGGGCGGGCGGCCGCGGCGGGCGGGACGGCCGGCCGGAACGACGGGGGCAGTCGCGGCGCGCGTGTGCCAGCGGCGCGGGAAAGCGCGGGAGGAAAACTCAGTGTGTGCTCGCTCGCGCGGCCGGCCGCGCGCACCCCGCGCCCAGCGCCGCCCTGGCGCACGAGCGCCGAGTCACTTTCTGCGAGCCCGTCGCCGCCCTCGCCGCCCCCGCCGCCGCCACGGCCCTGCCGCCTTGTCAGAAGGTGCGCCCTTAAGGATCACGCTCCCCTAATTTTGATCCCCCGTTGAAATATAACCGAACGTGTTTTTTGAAGTATTCATTTGATACGATCCTACTTCTATAGGTTAGGGCTCTTCGAATAAGCATTTTCATTGTTACAATATTTCTCTATTTTGTGAAACTTCAACATGATTAGTTATTTCACCTTACTTTGAAATAAGTTTGCGTTATCTTTGTGGATGTTTCGGACAGAGCACTATTAAAAAGGCGATGACAACGACTCACGTTTATTAAGATAATATCGAGGGTGTGGACCTTACATAAAGTATTATCACATTAACTATTCAAATAAATTTCATCCCATTGAATTATATTATTAATGGAACTGCCCTTAATTTGTATTTCAAAACGGTACCTTACACCGCGCACAGTTGCTTCTTCAATGTCGGCCAGTTAAAAATTATTCAAACCGAAATCAAAAGTTTTTGTACAAAATCATGTTAATGTGAGTTATTTGTAGTTGTCACTCCATAAAAGTAGACGATACGAGTGTGATATCACGATGAGTGTGGCTTTCGCCTGAGTTTTTAAATTATCATAACATTTATCTTTGCACAATCATACATATCATTCATAACTGTTAACAAGTTTCAAACTAATTTGAGGATGTGAAGACGTCAGTATTATGAGCTAAGCATCATGGGTGCAAACCTCCAGGCCTGCGGTAAGCGGGTCTCGGAGTGCTCGGTCGGCCACCTGTTTGCTCGTTATTCACGTCGATGCGGTGCCCTAACACGCCTCACTCTAGCGGACTGGAAAGCTTCTACTTGTTTTTTTACATTTTGATGATGTCTACTCCTTTTACACGTATATAATAAATATTAATTAATATATAAAAATTATTCGATTTAACGTTGTTAGTTACTTACTAAATATTCGAAATGATCAACAGACATTCATATAATCACATCTATACTTTAATGAAACATAAGAACCCGGTGAATCTTTAAACTGAAGATAATTTTGAAAATGGAGAGGGAATGATAAAAAAAGGTAATATAAGAGAAAAGAACGATTTTAATTTTTTTTGTCTGTGTGTTCGCGCATATTTCTGAATTTATTGAACGAATCTTAATACGGTTTTTACGAGTCGATAGAGTTTATGTTGGGTTAGAATATAGGTTTTATTTAATTTCAATCTGATGTCAGGAAAAAAGATATTCTCATTGGGGGCTAGTGGGCTCGTGTATGTATTAAAATTCTTTCACACGTAGAAACCTACTCTATTCCATGGTAATATAGTCTATATATTATTTTCACACTAGCATTTGTCATGATTTCGTACAAATTGGAACCGTGAACAGTACCGGAATTGAAAGCGGGGCGGGGAACAGAATCGAGAGTCAGGACCGGGACCGAAGTTGAGAACGGGACCGGGGTCGAAACTGAGTGTCGAGAACGAGCTTGGAGTTGATAGCAGTGTTTTCATGTAAGAAGAAGGAACATACTGTATGAGCACGCGGTTGAAGCCGTGGGTGGTAGACTAGTATATAAATAAAATTGAAGTGTCCCAGATTTCGATATAACTGCAATGTTGTAATAATATCGTACCCAATGATATAAAATAAAGTTTTTCCGTGTCTATGTTTTTTAACTTTATACCAGGAAATGTGAACAGTATCCATATCCTGAAAAACTGTTGGAATATCTAATAAGGTCCTTTAGGTTGGTTGGCAATCGGCACATGTAAGTTCGTTGTGCTCCACTCTCAACAGATCTGTATTTTGTTTAATAGTATTTAGTACTCAGTTCTAGATATTTGTAGATATCTAGAATGTAGTTCTACATTTATACTAATGTGGATTTGAAGATGGATATAGATAGTTAAATATCGATGGTCAGTTTCATAATTTTTAGACCATAAAGACCAGTAAAGACCATACTTGAAAAAACCAATGTAGGTTTTTTTCAAGTATGGTATTCACAGTAAAATCTATTGAGTTCTTTACTGATGCATGTGTTATAAAATAAGGGTTTTTCGGCAGGTGATTATTTGGGTTTATTTAAGTTTTGATAGGGAACAATCATCTTGAAAACCTTTTAACTAATTATTTATTGCCGCTTATCCTTTGCAAGTGGATTACGTCTTCACGTGATGGGACGCTAATCACCTTAGTGAGCAGCTCAGGGGAAGCTAATAGGATCTCACAACATCGACTTTTAATGAAAATTCCATATTTCCAAAATTGAACGCCATAAATAAATTGCTGAATTTAATAAAAAAAATTGATTTCGTTAGCGGGAAGTTAAGACGAAGTAATGCAGTATTACACGTATCAGGTACCCGAACAACCTTTTTTTCAAATTCTTTGTTTGTCTCTCTTCTAATTTCCGGGGTAATCTTAACAACTGCTGATCCGATGGCAATAGAAGATAGAGGAGCTTATTGGACTACACATAGGGCATTTTTTTGTACGGAACTATATTGGGTTCATGCGTGAAATTTTTTAAATCCTTAAAAATGAGGTAATTTTACCGAAATCGAATCAAAGGTGGAACTGAAATAGAGGTGGAAAACGGAATCCGAATCAAGATCTAGCTCTAGATCTCATCTTGATCTGTAGATCGAGACGGGAGTAGGACTGGGATCGGGATCATGATGGGCATAGCATTATCTATAGATGTACAAAATGTGTCAGTTCATTTTATGGTTACACGGCCAAAGCCGCGGACGGAAGCTAGCATAATAAAACTACACGATCTAAAGCAATTATCTATTCGTTGTCTATAACTAAATCGATATGCCATTACAAAACTATCAGAATTTTGTCAAAATCTAGACACAGTTTAAAAAGTGATTGGGATCAATTGTATGTAAAAGTGTCTACGTGTGATTCTTATCTGTCTCCATCACTGTCTGTCTGTGTAGTTTTTTACATATTACCATTCTATAAATGTTGATGAATTTTTTTAGCTTGGAGACAGATTGAATGATCGAAAAAAACATAGGCTCCTTTTTGTTTATCTATTTACTTGCCTAAATTTTTTCATAACTCTGCAATAGTTCAAAGAATTTTAAATAAATTTGGTACACTATTACATATATCGTTGTGTAATATATACTTTCTGACTATTTTTTGTGTCTGTTTTTCCAATTGCGTTCTTAGTTATTATTCCACAATAGTATGACCGAGTCTGATGAAATTTTGTATACTGATAAAGCCTTATTGTCACATAAAATACGGATTACTGATTTCTCGTCAATACTATTTTTTGCAACTAAATCATTAATTTTATTCTCTCGGTTATACTTATCACCTTACATTACTCGAAGGAGGTTAGGGATTTAGAGAGGAAGATAAGAATTAAAAAGGAGAGGAATAGATGTGGTGTGAGAGGGTGAGGGCGAGGGAAACGAGAGTGAGAAGGAATGTTTATAAGTTAACTGTAACGCAACGATTAATAATAGTGGCTCAATAACTAAAAAGTCATAGTAAATTAAAACGAATGATGACAATTTTTCACTGCATCTTCTGTCAGAATTGAATCCTATCAATACACTATTATAAATTTGATTGTTTGTAACAATATTTAAATGTTTGAATTCAATTATTTGTAAGAAGCTGAATGGTTTCGGATGAAATTTAACACACAGATAGAATATTTCTTAGATATTTTTTGGAACATTAATGCATTACTGCAGAATAATTTGCAAGGAAAATAAATCGGTATCAAGAGCAGGGTAGATATCGGAATCAAGATCAATACAGCGATTAGAAAAAAAGATGGTCTAAGATTGGAATTGTAAGCTGACCGAATCGGGATACAATGTTTGGACTGGCATTAATAAGAGAAACATTGTTCCATATAAAAAAAATTAACTAGTGCAAGTTGCCATAGCTTTGATATACTTCACCGTATAGACTTACGAGGGCTGCTGTTACTGTGTCCGGAATATCAAAGAGAGACAAACATCTATTGTTTAATATGGTTTTATTGCTTTTCAAAATATTCACTATGATGATCGATGCACTTTTGCATACGCTGAAACCAATTTTTACTTTTTTCATTCTGCTTGAGTTATCTCCAAAACGAGTATTTTGAACCCATGAATGACCTATTCACGACTTGAAAAACGTTGACCACGTAATTTATTCTTCACGCTTGGGACTAAATAGAAATTGTTGGGTGCCAAATTGAGGCTGTACAGCGGATGACCCGTCAATTCGATTTTTGACCTTCCGAAAACCGAGTTGTTTCGGCCGACGTGTGACAGCTAGCCTTGTCATGATGAAGAATGATTCTGTGTTGTCGATTGTTCTTTTTTATTTCTTCAAATACTTCTGGCAAACAAATAGTCGTACACCACTCTGAATCAACCATTTTACGATTCTCTAGTGGCACTGTGACCACATGTCAATTTATATAAAAAAAAAAAGAAACAGGCAATCTTTTGCTTCATAGTGCTTTTGGCGCGAATCACTTTATTTGGTCCGACTTATCTTGGAACACCCACACCGTTGACTGTTGTTTAGTTGCGGGCTCATACGTATCGATACGAGATTCATCACCTGTGTAGATATTATTAACGACTTTTGACGCACCATGATTATCTGATTTTTTCATATTTTTTTTGCCCCAATAGACAAGAGCCTGTTTTTTTTAATCAATACTAAAGTTGTGGCATCGATTTCGAACAAATGTTTTTACTACCAAATTTCCGTGTAATGTCTTATGTATGATTTCTAACCGTTCATCCTTAACAAAGGAATGTCAACAAACGCGCGGACAGACAGAAAAACGCTACAGAAAACTAGTAATGTTATGAGGACTCCGTGTTTCTTTTTCTTTTTGGTACGGAACCCTAAAATGAAGAATTATTTCCATATATACATGGATACGACTCCGTCGTAGACAAAAGACTAGTGAATAACCAAAGAGAATCTGTTTGCTTACGATTTATATTTTAACACATACCAACTTTTGGTTTCATGGTAGTAATCGATCAACATCAGGCAAGAGGGGTGAATATGAGTTAGTTTTATTCTTAGTGCACACGGACGGAGTCGCGGTCAAAAGTTAGTATATAATAAATTTACATGACCTACAACTAGTCGTGTCTCCTTAAGGGGACATACTTAAGTAACCTGAACTCAAAATGGGAAGGAGGCATCAGGAAAAATCTCACCTAATCTCGTTTAGAAAGAGAAGGAGGGGGTTTCAGTGCAAAATCTCACGTCAATTTCGAAATTCACAGAATGTACCATTATAGTATTTAATACCATTATCTATATTGAACATGTTCGGTAATATGGATATATTGGACAAGTTTAATTATTTTAAAAAAATATTGGTGAAATCTCACGCGGGAGGGTGTTCTATCTTACTAAGGGCTATAATTTTCGAAAAATACCTGACGTAATTAATGGTGTTTTTACGAAATGAACGCATGGCTGTATTATATTTACGATAGCAGTGAATTATGGCTATTCGAAAGTTTTTTATTAATATTTTTATATTGCCACAACAGCGTGTAAACCTACTAACGAAGTAATAATGTTAATTCCTCTGTTGTTTTAACTATTTTTAAAACAAGAAAAGGTCATAACCACAATAAATAAATTCGAAAAAAGAGGGATTAAAAAGTTTGTTCTGCTCCTACACTCGTGCTTTTAAATTGCAGCATTACATTCTTTTTTATTCCATTTAATTCCATTCCTTTGTAATGGAAAACTGGAAACGTACGTTCTCCATCCGCTGACCCACATCGGATCCGAAGCCCGATTGCGCAAACCGTTGAAGTTGCATCGCGCGCTTGGCCAAACCGTGGCGACTACTATATGTCACGTCCCGAAATACTAGAGTGCGGGAGTACCTACGCGCCGCCACTTCCGTCCGCGTGCTCTCTACCGTTATTGTTAAAAGTAATACTTTATTACGTGTCATGCATTAGTTTTACCGTTCCTCGTTATGATATTTATAGATTTCATATTTCGTTCGACCGTCGACTGTCTCCTATCGCGTTCTTGATCTCACGCATTTGCCGTTATTATGGAATGTGCATCTGGCGCTCTGAAGATATACGATCAGCAACTAAATTTGATGTAACTTTGGTATAATTATTTTATTATGGCTTGCATTGAAATATTTATGTTCGTCAAACAGACGGACACAAATATATATATATATATATATATATATATATATATATATATATATAGATATGTGACTTTTAAGCGATTCACGTCGGCCCCATAACATTTCTATTATTTTCATTTGCATTACTGATAACCTTAATAAAATGTCTGATGTAATTTAAGGAATTTAATTTTTTAACTCGAATAAAGAAAAAGCAGATATGGGTTTATCTGTTTAATATGGAAACGAAAAGCAGAGAAGGGCCGTGCATACTCAGTTGCATCTCGATGACGTAACTGCGTTTTATCGTCGCTGCGGCGCCGGCGAGTAAGTTTTCGGTGCATGCGCACCGACAAATGTACCTTCAGCTCTTTCTTCTTAACTGGTAGCTCTTTCCAGCAGGAGATACGTTTGTTTGTTTATATGTTGGTGTTATTCGTAATATATACGTTTTCATTTTTCATTTTTTATCATAACGGGACATTGAAAAAAAATCCGCAACTGTATCACAAAATATAAAATCCTTGCTTATTTCATACGTTACATGAAGTAACTACGAAGCAAGTAGTGACGATAATGGTGACTCGAGTCAGTAAAATAACGCTACTGACGTGCTTAAATGGCTTACGCCGGGTAAATCATAAGAGATGAATGTGTTTTTATCGGTGTATAATTCAATTAAAAATTATTTTTCTTGACCTTTACTTGAATATATGGGACAGTTGTATAGCGTCCCGAAGCCTTTCTCGGGGATACCGGTACACAGTAGGTACCGAAAAAAGGGACAGTTCCTTTTAAAACGGGACGTATGTCACTTTAAGTATCATCCGTATCATATGAGAGAACTTTTTAACTACCCGTTACAGAAATTTAATATTTCCAAACCTTCGGAACGTAGGTATTTCTAATTTTTTGAAAAGAAAATGTGTTGTACGGAACCCTCAGCGCGTAAGTGTTATTCGTACTGACTAACAGATGCTTACGATTTTACAGAAATAAGTACTCCTACTCGAAGAAATTAAAATTAAATAAGTACTTTAATTTCAAAACATTTGTTTCTCTTAAGTAATGTTAACAAAACAATACCGAAATTCACGAAGTCCTATCAACACAACAAGATGTCCATGGAGCACCAGAAAAAATTGAGAACACGTTGCATATAACAGTAAAGAGGTTGAATGTAACGCTAGTTTGTTTGAAGACAAAAATGCATAATAAAATATTAAACTAGAAGGGACACGAAAGTGAATTTTAATACTATGTGAATAAAATCGATACTTCATTATTAGTTTCCCATATCATGTTCCAACGCTTCCGACATCAGACTGAGATATATTGTATGTGTTCTTTTCCCAATTTCAGGCCTCCTATACTGGCTTACAAACGACCAATCATTTTACGTGTGAAACAAAATGTGTCCAAGTAATTGTCTAGAGGTGTCGGGTCGTAAGATTGCTTTTGCTGACGCCACCTTTTCTAATATGCTTCCACCAACGGCCGTTGCTAGAAGTATAAGCCGGCTCGCATTGTCTAAGGCCATACTTGTTTCCATTTCTGATTCTAAGATTCCATACTGAAAAAATGCCAATGAGGCCCTTTTAATAAATCCACGGCGACTTCCGTCCATAAAACGGGAATGCATACTAGCGTGAAACTTGATGTGATTATAATGCAATCTCTTAAATAAAAGGCCAGTTAATGAAAACCGGGCAAGTGTTGGTCGGACTCAGATTATAATCATGTGGTACGGAATCCTCTGTGCGCGAATTCGATTTACACTTCGCCTTTTTTTTTTTAATAATAAACACCTTCCTCTCTGGCGTCTCGTACTTACACGGCCGCTTCGTCACGATCAGCGTCACCGCCGCGTATTCGAGGCCGCGGCCTTCGCGTCGATGAGCTTTCGGGACTATCAAAAGCACACGTGTATTACTAGCTAATAGCATGACTTCGTAAAGACTCCGAAGTTGGTAACAAAAGCTATTATTAATCTTGCTCCATTGGAAAGTTCAAATTTATTCTTTTGTTCTTCGTAGCTTTATCAGCCCAAAATTACGCTTTGACACAATCGTATCGTGAAAGCTATTTCATGTATGAAATTCGGAGTACTGCAATGTTAATTTTCCTGTAAAAAATTAGTTTTGGTACGTCACTAGTCTCGAAGATATAGAAGAGAGGATTAAAGCTCGAAATGTTTGTTTTTAAACATTACACAGCCATACGCGTGGTTAAATTTGTGAGAACTCAGTATGCTTTGTATATCTCTTGCAGAACATCTTGTATGCTTTGATTTTACTTTTGAATTTACGATTTCGGATTTTTTTTATAAATCCTTAAAGAATATATTACGCATATACCTAATCCATAAGAGCAAGTCGCCGACAAAATTTTCTCCTGCTTTGTTCATGAATACCGATAAACTTCAGTTCTACAAATCATAGGCTAACTATGAAAACCGCAACCGAATCCTTTCAATACATCTCGATGCATCGTCATCTGATGCACCGTACAACAAAAGCATTTTTTCGCTACACTGTCACTCAAAAGTTTTTTGCGACCAATTTCATATTACTTCGTTTGATTTTCTTATATGTCTCTGATAAAGTAAATTTAAGCTATTGTTTTAAAGATCAAAAGAGACTTATATTGAAGACGGCGGTACATAGTCTCCTGTCATTGTGCATCTGTTTTTACTGATTATGCGGTGAAATTAAACAAGATTTATAGGCTTTTGCTTATATGTTATAACACTTAAAATTTAATAAGTTCAAAATATCGGTGTTGACTAAGTAATTTAAATTTTGCCTCGTAAATTGGGAATTTAATGACAGCCTCTGAACGAGATATTATTAATAGTGTATTGTAACTCTGATGTTTAGATTGCAAAAGGAAAAAAATGCAGGAGCATTCGTTTTGAACGTTTTTAAATGTGAATTTATTTCTTATTTGAACCTATCAAACAAGTACATATATCTGATATGTCGGAGGCCATAAAAAATAAGAATCACGTTCTTTGAATCTCACGTCCCTTGCACGCAACCAAATATTATGGCATTTTATTTGCTTATAACTCATTTGCTTGTGTTTTGGTAAGTGAAACATTACAATCTTCGAAAGATACGTAATTTTTTATCTATTATATATATATATATATATATATTATTTTATAAAAAAATAATCCATTATTTCTTTATAGAATCGCGGTTAGAGAATTCGCTTACATCAACGAAGTGTTATTTATGTATTCCTTTCGTAACTTGAGATTTCTAAGCTTTTACACATGTACAATTTAAAACATTTTACCTTTGGAATATTTGAGGTCGCTTCTTTTGAAAAGTTAAATGTGTAGACATTTGGTGTGGTTTATTAAAACCAAAAATGTCAAACGATATTAACAATATATTAGTATTGTTGAATATTTTAACAAATGTTAGAAATGGCAAGAAAATATGTGCGATTAAGAGATTTAAACAGAGACTAAGAAAACGTTTAACACTCATCGATGTTAATACGACATTGTTATTATATGAGTCACATTCAATCATTGCCGTTTGTCTAAAATTATTTACTAGTATTTTTATTATTATTTATAAGTGCTTAAGGTTAGGTAGCTTCTAAGTTTGCACATAAATTTCTAAACCGGTTAAGGTAACTATGAAAAGCATGCACAGATTATTCCACAATATATAAACTCAGATCAAGATATGGAGTTGCGATAAACGATCCATAATTTATACACGAAACGTTATAAAATAGCCGGCTCATAGTCATGCAATGGAGTCGACCATCATTCTGAGGGGTGAGTTACCCCATTCTATGTTAACCGATTTAGTTATTACGCGTTATTTTTTATTATATTTTATACTATTCAAACATATTTTATTTAATGTTACTTAACACAAGTATCAATCACGTGGTGTCATTACGGCATCTATCGTTTATTGAATTTTGTCGATTTTTTAAGAAAACCCGATTTATATATATATATATATATATATATATATATCTATTAATCTGGAAGTGCGCTTTTGGATTCTATTGCAAAGGAAATCAAATTTATGTGCCGCCATTATGAATATTTATTTTTCTATTTCACAAATACGTATTAGTTTCATTGTTTATTGACCATTTTTTAATTTTTTTTATTGTACTAATCTAAGACGAATTAGAACAAATAATGGCCATAAACATTTTACTTTGTACGAAAAGTTGTACTTGACGGAAAAAGGGATTAATGCATAACGATGCAAACGATATTTCTGTATAAATATCGACCGGATATTTCTCACCCAAAAAAAAAAAATATATTTATATAAGCTTAGTAGCTCTCGATCACGCGCACAGCGGAACAGTCAATGCCGCCCTTCATTAGTGTATCAAAAGACGTGCGCCGGCGACATTTTATGTACGTTCCGCCCGATCGTATTAGGTTCAAAGAGATGCTAATTATGTTGCGTGTAAGCTGCCGTCGAGATGCAGGGCCACACATCTCACGGGTATAAAGCGAAAGGGACGAATTAAGAGACCGGTTTTCTCTTTCCCGAAAATAGAAGAATTAACGTCCGCCTGTTTATTTATGGAGGCTTTTCTGCCTTGATTTTCGAACTCTCATGATAATGAGATGTCGATGCAGACCGAAGATATCGATTGCGTAAATATTATTTTACTTCTTTTAAAAAATTGTTGATTTGATACAACGGTTGTTTAACATTTTAATACATACAAATACTAATGGTGCGTATACATTATGTATATTATAAGTTTTCGAACATATATAGTTATATGCAAAGCAAAAGAATTAGAAAATAGGATCAGAAAGTCAGAGTATGAAAGCTTAGAGCTTGACGAATTGTAGTAAGTAAAGAACTCTGTCTTAATGGACGAAGCAGAAAAGCTATGCAGAGTTAATAAAAAAAATAAATGTCAGTAAGAAAAATAATGATTAGTAAGATTACGAATTAAAGAAAGTAGTAGGGGGAGAGAAGAAAGCATGGCTAGATTTACTGTCTGAAAAACTAGTAAGAGAGTGCAAAGAATGAGCAGTTTAGAAGATAAGCTAAGAAAGTGAGAGTCCATAAGAAGTCATAAAAATTAGAAGTAAAAAAAAAAGAATTAAATACAATGTGCAAGAGATTCTTGTATAATTCCCGGGAAAACCAAACTCATTTATGTGGTGAAAACTGGTAAAAAAGGTTCTGAATTAATACAGGACATCGTTTATAAATATGATTAAAAATATAACGGATGTTTACTGAAAAAAAAAAATATATATATATATTGAAAGGATTATTTCGAAAGTTCTTGAATGGCAAATGCGTTGTTGTGACATTGTTACAACACTTAAATATATGAATGATGATGAAAGTTGCTTGGCAAAAGAAGTTTATGGAGCCCAGTGTGCAAAAGAAGAATTGGTAAGGGACGCCATAAAAAATTTTATATATACAAAATTTGTGCTATATAAAGAAGGGCTAAATTTAAAAACCCCAATATTAACAAGCGTTGAAGCAAGAGAGATATGCATACATCGTACGATGTGGTAATTTGTACCTGGCTTTTTGTGCATACCTTTCTTAGAAATAAGCACCTGTTTATAAATATGAGCAAAACATGGTTATAAAACGATTAAGTATATTCATATTATATTATATCAATGATTTGAGCGTAGAAGCTGTCATCGTACGTTTCATTTCATTTTTTGTTTTCTATGTTATCGACGACGAACGGAGTGATGAACCTGACATATAATAAACTAAAGTATTTGCACGATTAGATATTCCGGTGTTAGATTTGATACTTTTTTATACTCTTCAGGTGACAATAATAAAAAATAAGACGTCCGAAATTAAAAATTTCCAGTCCGGCTGTATGGTTGTGATGTAGTTGCTCGATGTAAACGAACGAAGTGATACTCTAGTAATTTTGCGTTTAATTTTTCAAAATAAATAATTACAAGGTTTTACTATCTCGGATTGGATTCAAGTCCTGTCAAACGCGTATTTTCAATTTACAATAATTATTTGCACAATCTCTGACAATATGATGTGAACGGATGCCGTTGTTTATGCACTTTACGTTATGTTCAACTTAAATAATCAGATTAAGAGTGCATCACACTATTAAATACGTATCACCAAACGTTATATAAATCAGATCGTGTCATTCTAAATTATTACCATTTTTGTTTATTATATATTTTGGTGTGATATATTTTTTGTATGTAATTCTGGATTACAAGAAGGATTATCGATCATACATATATTTAATTCTGCAAATAACATATACGCAAATGTCATGCTTCTTAATAACTACTACAACTTTAAATTTTAATCTTAGCATTATATAATAATAAGTGTAGAACTGATTTAATGTATCGCTACATTATAATGAGTTTGTTCAATAGTCAATGAAACCGGATATACAAGATTTTTTTCTTAGTCAAGATCTGAATTCATAGATCAGATTACAAAAATTACTATATTTTTCCAGTATTTTCAGATTGACAATATACGACGTCTACAGTGGCATCATTGGTGGCCAACTGATCAAGAATCTTGTTTTCAAATCGGAAGCTCTCGAGTTGAAATTGTGACCACGGGCCAAATAACCGATGAGTTTGTAATTTAATAATAATATAAACTCACGCCTACTGTCCAGAATGGTAGGCAGAGAGTTGTAGACTTCCACATGGTACGATCTTTGCATATATTTCTTACTTAATTGACATCCATCAATCTTTTCATGTCAGTCAGTTCGTTGGCTTCGCGTGGTTAAAATCTGGCCTTTTTTAATACACTACCAATTTGATCTGTATGGTATTTGTTAAGGCGACCCTTGACGACCTTTCCATCCCACACATTCGTTCTAAAAATTTGTTTTTACAGTCTACCTTCTTCTAATTTTATCTGCATATAAAGAAAAATCCTGCCTGACTGACTGACCGACTGACCGACTCACTGTCTTATCAACGCAACCCAAACTTTTGAACCTAGAAAGCTACAATTTCGCACAGGAATTCTTTTTAGGATATAGACAAAGAATAAAAATGGAAATTCTGAAATTTAACCCAAAAGGAGTAAAATGGGGGGTTAAAAGTTTCTATATCGAATAGACATTTCGACTCGAAACTTCGTAAAAGTACTCTTAAAAATAAATAAGCAAACACGTATTGTGATTTTTTTAAATCGATCCCTTAGAAGGTAACCTCAATAACCTAAAAATCGACATGGGTGTCGCTATTGAGATTTTTTGGGACGTTGATTACGAAAATGGCATTTATTTTGGAGCATATCTTTTTTGTAAATTAGGGTTTAAAAGTGCAATGGGAGTCAAAACAATAATCCGTCTGTCTGTATATCTTTTCACGTATCACGAAAAAACTGCTGCATGGAACTAAATGCGGTTTTCACAGGATCTTGCTGGAGATATAACTTAGAAAATAGGACATGTTTCATCCATGTCCACGCGGGTGAAGCCACGGCCGAAAGCTAGTTTTAGTTAAAGCCATTTGTTCCGAGTTTCAGAGAGCTCGTTAAACCATCAATCCGTGAAGTTATCACCACATCGTTGACAACGGTAGTTAGAAATCTTCAACCCGCACTGATAACCCGCAAAGATTGTAGCAGGGTATATCTTAACAGTGGCGTGACTTACTCGTGGCACAGGAGCGAAAGGATGAGTTAACAGTAATTACGTAATAACATTCTATGGTGATAGTCTCTACATTGGTCTACATCTGCTGGTAGAATCTCATATAATTAGAAGACAATGCAGAGCGTTGAAACAGCAAAACAGGTGTACATTTCTTGCCATGTACTAAAATAATTATTTTACTTATTTTAGGTAAAATGAATTTTCGCCTCTTTAACTTATTGGAAATAAGTTATTGGTATTTCATGGAAGCGATGTCTTTGAATTTCTCTATATTTTATTCTGAGCATATAGGTCAACGAATAAATATAAATAAATTTCACTCAAAGGTTTCTGAGGTATAGACAGAAAGCGACCGTGACCGTTTCTATGCACTGTACTGTCCTAAAAAAAATAGCCCAGGCACAGCGGTTTGGCAATCGCTATACAGCCGCAACTATTTAAACATTTACGAGCCTTAAACCCGATTCCGCGGGAGTGTCGCAACAGATCGACGATCGTTATCCCACTTCTTTTTCAGCTAACCAGCTCCCCGACGATGATAGCTGATAAACGGTTTTCTTCGCACGAGGGCGCCCTCGTGTTTACAATGGGCGAACGGGCGGCGGGCGATTTCGCGGCTGACCCAATTTTCAAGGGTCCGATGCGGGTCGCGGCACCGATAATTTTATTTTTAGTCACCTTCAAGGGTAACACCGCAGCAATGAAGTCATAGATAGATGTGTTTGAGATGAGGCACATGCGAACGTTCATCGCGATATTTTTATATCGTGACATGTTCTCGAGTCGTATTCGATGGATGGATTTGTTCTTGAGCTGCGTCATTATCTGTGTTGACTGTTCATTTTCAACAATTCGTATTCAAGATTTAAAGCGACCCAATTCTCATCACTGTTTCATACGCTTATCTTGTACATGATTTTAAAACTGTTTTGAACTACTTAACTATAAACAACTGACGGGAAACGTTAAGTATTTCGATTAATATAACAGAAGTATACACTCAGTTGGTTATGCGTACATCATTTTATATCAAATAATTACGCAATATCAAAAGTTGAACGATTATTTTATTGTTTTCAATGCAAACCTGTTTTTACTATATTTTAGTGGTTACTATATTTTAGCCGCTATTGCAAGTATTTGTAATGAAAGTGTTTCTCAACAGTTTTTAATCCATTGGATAGGGTACCATGTAATGAAATTTTTTTATGGTTAATTGAAGGCCTCCCGCCGATTTTTTTTTTGTTTCTGTAAAAGTTGATTCCATCGACAATCGTTATTTGTTTTATTCCATACTAAATTTTAATATAATAAAATAAAATTAATACATCAAATGAGGATTAATAGGAAGCTGCTGCTTCTCATACGATATTTTTTTTTAATAAAGCTTCCTATTTTCACGTCATTTATATTTGGCGAAAATGTGAGCATTTGTTAGGAAAAACTTAAAAAGTTACTCTATTAATTGAAAATTGAATGGCTACAATGAGTTTAGTTTATATAATTAATTCTCCTACAAATAATCAAATAATTTAATGAAATGAGGATTACATGTACTTTGTGAGATATTATTTTACTTAGTCGCAAATTCTCTATGATTTTCCTGAACTTTATTGTTCTAACTCTGCCTTCAATTTATTCTAGAACATTTATGTTCTAATGTTTCAGAACATATGGAACATTATAACATAAATGCAAACAGAAAATAAAACTAAATATTTCCATATATACATATTTGATACAAACAACCGACTAAATTTATTTTTATTTTCGAATGTGCGTGCTTACAGCAAGTGCACTGGAGTTCCAAATATAGATTTCATTGCTGGAATCATTAAAATTATCATAAATTTTTTTTTCATATTCAATTTTATACCCCAACATTAACGATAGCTCTTCTCGCGTTCGCCAGGCTTACCATCGAAAAATAGCTACTGCATCCAGTAGCTATTTTTCGTAGTAGCTAATGGAAAAGATCAGTTTCTCAAAGATTACATTTCTTTTTGAAAACACATTCGATTTTCGGAAGGAATATATATTTATTATTCGTCTTTAACGTAAAATCAAGTCTCATATTAATTTTATTTTACGACGCAATCAACTTAAGAATTTTCACGATTTGTTACAATAAATGCAAAGATAAGTTTATCAAACCTAAACATTTTCTATTTCGCTTATCAAGTTGAAATTACATTGTTAATTTCATCCTAATTACTCAATGTTTTTTGAAAGCTTACAACAAACGAAATATAATTAATATAACCTAGAGCAGAAAATAAGAGTGACACAATAATGTCCCTCTTCTTGTACGTATTTGCCTCCAAGCCTCCACAACACAGAGTAATTTTGTACGACAGTGTATATCATCGGTTGTGTCGTTTATTACACTTTTTACATGTTCTTTACGATCAATAAACTCGATAATGTGTCGACATTGAAAACGAATCGCCAGCTTCACGCCGAAACCTTAAAACTGGAAAATCTACGATAGTAAGATAGAAATAATTAATGTATTGATACCATTTTTTAAATGTTTACATTTATTTAAAAATTTAGTACGTAAAATTTCGATAAGATTAATCGAGACAAAACAGAGCTCAAAGCTTTTTTCGTTCCTTTAATTTGCGATGAAGATATTGTATTAGTTTTTTGTCATTCAACTGCTCACACATACCCTCAAACATTTTTTTTCAGTTCGATTTGCATGGACTTCAAGTTCCTCACACGCGAAGCCAAGAAGCAGGTGGGGAAGGCTAACGAAAGCGGTGACCGGAACCAACGGCTTGTCGTACTTTCCAAAGAACGGAAGGAGTGGTCCTTATTCGATCCACGTTAAAAACTCATTGTTCCGTTCCTCCGTCGTGATGAGTATTCGTACCAGGTGACCCGTTGGTTGGGAGAAAAGGACTCTACTAATCGGCTATCAGCGCTTCGGTATCAATAAATAACATATAAAATACAGACTACAATCATATGTGATACTATCAAATTATTTAGATGTATTTGAGCAACGAGGTCGCACTTAATTAAATTGAAGCGTCGAGGTAAATCGCTCAATCTTAGATCGAGCCTCATTAGCGGGACTGCCCGCGCGACAGCTAACAACACACTTCCGCCGGCCAAGACGTTCCGGTCTCCTCCACTTATTTTCATATACTATAAACATCATTCGTATCGTATTCTTAGATAATCAATTCTAAGTGTCTTTTCCCTACATTTTATATCTATCTCTATTAGTAACAATGAACACGTTTTCTTTTTGTCAGTCACGCACTCTAAAATACGTATTTTATGAACTGGTGATGTAGAGGACATGGTGCAGTTTGATTCGCCAGAAAGACTTTTTGCACAAATGAAAAAAATTTCCTCGCCCAATTAACACTTTTTGAACGCTAGATGTAGATACTAAAATATAATCAATAATTTACGTGGCACACCCTCATCTATACATACATGAAATGATATGTAACAATGTATCCAAAAAATAAAGGACAATAGGTAGACAGGTGATAAAAAGTACCATCTCCTACCGGAAGAACACACATGGTATTCGGTTCTCAGTTAAATCATTGCGTAGTCTACTAAATAATACTGCTATTAAATACAATAAATATTTTGTAAATATTTTTTTACCTTTTCACAAAAATGTTTTTTGTTTTTTTTAATTTATTTTCCTTTGTTTTATTTAACTTATGTCGCTCAATTCCGACTCATTGCAATTTATAAAAGTACTGACTGTCAATTGCTTGACATCATAAAATTTTTGAACATAAGAAATTTTTACACATTAAAATAAGTTACAGTACAGGAATGTAACCCAGTTACAATTATCAAGAAAAGTTAAACTTATTAATAGCGTATTATATCATTTGAAACAGATTTGAAGAAAATTACTACGAAATTCTAATGTATAAAAACTAAAAAAAAAACATGTTTTTTAAAATTTTGCAACAACACGTGTTGAGAACTTTGCATCTTTCTAATACTTCCATGTTGGGTGTCTTCTCATAAGTGATTTGTATTTATAGCCCTATGTCGTGAATTACATACATCCTAGGCAACATGCGATCTCGTTACTCTATCCTAATACAGATTTTACTATCTGACTATTGAGAATGTGAAAATACATATATATACACAATGCGATCAGTATGACTCGAGTTCCTCTAACTGAGAGTATAGGCGGGCAACGGGCTCGCATTTGCGATGTGGTGCGATACGATAATTCGATTGAATTTTAATTAACCATTGACCACTCATGCATAACATTTAAATGACGCTAGGGTATACAATACTTACCGCTGACCTGGTGGCGTCGCTATCGATTCGTCACAGCACAGCTACGCTTGTATATACCAAACTACTATCGATGGCTTAGACAGATACCCGTTTACTGTCGGAAAACATGCGATTTGCATTGTATCCACTGTTCAAATTGATTATAATCATTTCAAATGCGTTTAATAAATGGAAGCTGTTAATAATATCGATTACAATTCGATTTGATGGTGAATTAGAACAGTTCGATGAAGCCTGCATCGGCGGAAATCAGCCTGTGTTTAGCAGATGGACTTGAACCTAAACGTGTAGGTAAATAAACGAAAGATACTTTCACTTAATTATTTTGTAGTAAGTTACGAAATTTTGAAAGTAAAAAATAATAGATAAATAACATACAAAAAGTTCGTAAATAATACAATTTAGTAAAAAAATAATAATAATAATATCTTCGGAGATATATACACAGCACCATCTGAATCCAAATTAAGCAATTAGGTTTGTATTATGGGTACCGGATGTTTGATATAATATTATACGTATATACTTTTTTTTTTTGTAAATATTTACATTCAATACATACAAACACTCAGACTCAAGACAAACATTAATTTTTAATCAAATAAATAAATGTTTGTCGTGTGCGGGAATGCAACCCACGTTTTCTGCCCAGTGAGTAAGATTACATCAACTGCGCCAATCATGGGTATAAATTAAACCGCTCATTACCATATACGGTGCATTTCAGTTTTAAAGACTAGTACAACACTAAAAATGACCATTACACATTAATATATTTTTAATTTATTTAACTTAACTACACCTACCCGTAGTCGAACATTTATTTAATAAAATATGTGGTTACTATTTTTTTTTTCTTATTTTATTATCATTTTTCCTTCGAAACAATATTATCTTACTATAACATTAGAATGCTACATGTGTTATAATCATTATATTCCTATTCGTATAAAGATCAAAGTACAGTACAACGCATGAAACTTTGCCGCTGTGAAGTTCGTCGCGTAAGCGTCACAATGGCGTAAAATAGGAACGCGGCGGAGAAGAAGGAAGGGTCGGGGAGCGTATACCTATGCAGTACATCATTCGCGGTCATTTGAGAGTGACAATTTCGTGCCTCGTAATGTACTACGGCTTTTATTGCCAGTTTACTAGGGCCGAATGCTTTCTACTTGAACCTTCGATACAGCCACAGCGGTACCGCGGTAAGCCCGTTATATAAATCGCGTGTCAACTTCGTAAAGCAAGCCGACGCGAGCGACGTCTGGCGGAAAGCTGCTCGAGCGCGAGATGTTTTTTTTTTGTCGAGAGAAATTCTTCTATTATAATACGTACGGGGAAAACTCAGACCGGTCCGACGGCGCGGGGCGTCGGCCGGCGACTGACGGACGGATGCGATCGCATTCTTTTTGAGCTGTTATCGTTGACGTGCATCTGGCTGAGGCAAAACTAAAAGATTTGTGATTTCTTTTTTTTTATATCAAGTTAGCCCGTGTTCACGTAGACGTGGTGTAAATTAGTATTTCGATTTTTATCGTTGATTTTAATCTCGATCGCGATCTCTATCCGGAATCCGGACCTTCGCATGAGATGTGTGTCATTGGTAACGCCGATGTTATTGTTGAATATATCGCACGGTTATTTATTGTTTCACTGCAATCGTGTTGCAAAATTTTTTCGATAAAACTAGTTCGACGGCTAGTTTTCACGACCCAGTCGCTAAATCAATTTTGATGAAATCCCATAAGCAACTTAAAGGAATTATCAATTTCTCGGTTAAAAATCGACAGAATATAGAAAATTAAATTTCCAGCTAAATGCTATATAAGTTGCTTTCTTAAATTTTCTGTATTCGGTGATGTATAAAAGGTACACAGTTATTTTACTAGTCTTTCACAAAAGTCATGCGTGTTCCGGACAAACGCTTAGGATAGACGTTCTTTGCTCATGAATGCCCAGATTTGTCATTACTTCAAATGTTTGGTCAAAACATCAGACCGGCTGATTGTCGTAGCTAGCATTTCACATGTCATATTTTATACGTAGATGAAAAGTTCCCTATCATTTGACTATTTTTGCTCCAGTCATTGCTTTTATACCACTCGTTCCATGATTTGAATACATCTTAATCGTTGTGTGAATAAAATAAATGTTACCATTTTTATTTTACTCATTTACTCTATTTATCGCTTCACGACTACTCGTCAGGAAGGTAAGTAGAGCTCACAAATCTCGGTACGAACAATTTTTATGATCAATTATGTTAAGAGCCCAAATGGAGTTAAATTTAGTTGTTGCTCTGAAATGTATTTGATTATCGGGTCATCATGATCCTTAATAATATATATTCTAGTATTCATTGCTTTCTTAAAATTGCTAGAATTATTTTTCTAGTGGACGACATCCAAAGTACTTTTGTACGTAAGTATATAGTGTTCTTGATAAGATTTTATTAATAAAAACACGTAAACTTTTAAACTTTTGGTAATATCGTATTTATACAATTAAGGACCATATTTAATTCGACTTTATAGTTGCCGTGCAGATTATCTTGAAGTTGGCACTTTTAAAGCTTAAAGTGGCAAGCATGTGTAATGCGGCCAAAGTATGAATTTCATATTATGATATGTGTCATAGGACAACGTATTATGACTTTCTTGCAAGATAAATGTAGAAATGAATCTGAAAATACATATTCTTTATATTCATTTAAATGTTATAAATAAAATTTTGGTTTACTGAGAAATATTAATTATTTATATATCACATTTCCATTATAATCTTTCTTTATTTGGGAAATATATGGAATATATATGATTCTTATTTAAAATTAATATAAACAATACTTTTAGAATAGTTATCTAACGATATGTAGTTTTCTATATGATTATTCGTTCTTACTTTAAGTTTTGCATTAATCATGTATTAGCTTTACAAAAATGAACTTAATTTAAACAAGTGACACTAGAATTTTAATAAATGAAAAGCAAATAGCAGACCGCGATGCAGCTTATCACACTACCCAATATCTGTATCAATATTATTTGTTCACCTTTCTTATATTCACATCATTTCAAATAAATTCATCATTTTTCATGTGCTTATCAAACCATTACCTAAAAATGAGCCTACTCCAAATCCGAAAGACAGACGCCGAGAGAAACATTAAAGTGATGACGTCACCGTTCCACTATTTTTAGATTTAACTATAAAAAAATCGGACAACCGAAGATATAACAAAACTGTAAGTCGTAAACATTGAGCCACCACCACGAGTTGTTGCATGGCGAGCTGCTATTAGAGCTCGACGGAGGAGCTTTGCGGACTCAAATCATATTTAAGTATCGTGACGAAGCAACTCCTCTGATTTATGTGAATCATTAGTTTGCAGTGCGGCGGCTCGATAGAGCAGCGATCGCTCAAAAAATGCATTCTTTTTGTTAGCTGTTTCGTTTATTTATCTTTAGTGTTCGTCCTCCTGTGACAGTCTGTCTGATGACTTGAAAGATCGGTCGAGTATTGATTCGGTTGAGGAAAATGAACGATTTCGACACCACGATAGGCGATGACGAGTGTTCGTTTCTTTTCCACTGATCGCATTTTAACTGCTAGCCTAATGGGACAGTTTGATAAGTTAGCTTTATAATGTCAAATACAGAATTCGCCTGAAATATTTCATATTAGAGGCTTCAACTTTTCCAGTACTGATTTTGATGTCGAATAATCTATTTTGAAGATCAGCAAAGAAATTCCCCCTTCAAAAGATACAATATACGATTTGAAGAATAGTTATCTTTGTTTAATATCATCGTGCACCATGCGGCACCAAAGCCGAAATTAAGGAATATCTCTCTATATAGGGACATTGTCTTATGGTGTTTTTGAATTTTAAATGGCTTAATGACCGATGTTACACATATTATATTAATTGACAAAATAAAAAATAGGCGAGGTAAATATATATAAAGGTGCGTATTAGCTCCGATGCGCGACTGGAATTTCTTGAAATATATATAACTAGCAAAGGGGGTAAATAAACGAATGATTTATAATATTGAAAAGATGTATTTAGTTTATAATCTTCCTTATTTATATTAATTTGATGAAATGTATTATGTAAACCGTGTTACACGATAAAACTTTGAGACTACAAAAAATTATATTAAACGATTGATGATAAAGGCAATGACGTTTAACACCATATATATCGAAAGGTTAATATACGTATATAAAAATAAAACACCTGTAAATCAAAAACGGAAGAAAAATAAATGCGTTCAGTATAAGACGCGCGAATGCGTTGTGTGCAACATAACAATTTCACTTTGTGTTAACACTCGGTTTTGCCGCCTATCTGATTTGTGTACCGCGGGCTGTACTTATATGAAACTTATTTCCTAAGGAGTAAACTCCAAAACAGACTATAAAATAAAAATATATTAAGAAATAATGAAATTATACCCCTTCGAATGTCATTTGTCATCTACTTATTGCGACATGTGAGAAACTGTACAAAAATATCTATTTCATGGGTCTTACATAACATTTGAAATACGTCATTGTATTATGAATTTACCACTCGTTCGAAAGGCAGTTTTTCCTTAAGGAGAACAAATAAAAAACTTAAGGGTAGCTTTTTTCAAATTTAATTATATACAACTATGATTCAATACAAAAGTATTAGAAAAAGAAAGAACCCGATGAGAATGGTTCTGTGAGCTGTTTATTTGATTAGACATTTTTTCTCTAAATAATCAACTGGAGTATAATATAATATCGATATTATATAATATAATATATAATACTATAGAGTCATCGTGATTGTACTCTGAAAATATTTGTTAAAATCTGATTATTGGGGCCGTAAAAATGTGTAGTAGAATAAAATAAGAGTTTTATTTTAAAAAGAGCCTATCCATTACAACACGTTAATCTGCAAATTATTCAACGAGTTTTAATAGGTTTTCCACAGGTATCTTGACCATAGCTTGGTGCAACAGACTTTACTTCATCAAAATAGGGTCATAAGAGACTGGTCAATTTTTAATTAAAATGCACGCACACAAGCTTTCAGATGTTTACACCTTGTTAACAGGGTCATCACGGCGTAGTTATAACTAAAGAATTAATAGATGGCTTTGTTAGTTTTTTCTGAACTATACCTTGATCGATAAAAGTATTTTCTACGTCAAGGATAGAATTGTAGGATTTTTTACTTCAGAAAATAAATTCCACGCTTACAAAGTCGCAGACATAAGCTTTACTGACTTGAAAAGCTTTTGTTGATCTTTTTACTATTCCCATTATTATAGAAATAAAAACTTAATATAAATCCGGAACTGTTTTTTGTTCAGAAGTTTTTATAATAGCGGAAAAAAAATGTTTGATATCTTTTCAACTATTTTTTTCTTTTGATATTTTATATCTTTTTAGACTAAAACTTGTAGCGATATTTTTAAGACATAAATTTTAGGAGAATTTAAAATGAATATTAAGGACTAAGCTGTGACGTAAATTTATTTTAGCTTCAAAGAAGCCTTTGTCCCAAAAGGTAACCCTTTCGTCCTTTTTGCTTTAAATGATGGTCCACTCACATAAAGGTATACGCTTTGACGAACATTGGATATACACATTTTAAATAAAGTTGAAATGGGCTCATTTTTAATACTTTTATAAATTAAAGCTTTTACCAGTCTCCGAAAATATGTCAACTAAAAATTAAACTATCGATTTGGACATTTTTATTTATCTCATTAATTTTCGCTATTACTACAGATTTTTAGTGCTCAACGTAATTTATCGTTATATGTTTGTCAATTGATGTTGTCGTTCGGACGCCTAAAAACAATTTAAACTGTCTTAATTATGCCCCAGAGTAATAGACAACGTTTCATCTTTATTTACTAACAAGGGCACCTAAATTATTTAGAGCAGTAGACTAGTTTGCATCAGCTACAGCAATTCAGACGTTGTTTTAATCAGTCAGCCTGGAGTTAACTGCCGCTGCACGCGAAGTTATTCTATTGTATTACCGACCGCACCGCAAAAGCGTTTTCAACATACTCCACCGACTAGAGTAAATATTTTGATGGTGGTCTGTTTTACGTCTGTGTTTTTATGCGGCCGGTCCGTTACGCCAATTTTTATAAATTCTGATTTAATTAGAGCGATCTTTTTCTGGAAGGTACGCGGACCAGGTGCGAGTCAGGCTTAAATTACGAGATAAAAATCTTGCTACAATACATATTTCAGTGTTTAATAAGGCATAAGAGTATATGTATATATTTCAAAAGATCTATAAGTAGTAGGGTGATGGATATTTTTTAATTAACAGATTATTTATTAAACATTTTAACGATTGAATATTTCATTTCATATCGAAAAGTAAATAAATACGAATATATAAATTCCTACTTAATTAAAGTTATCTCAAAATAGAATCAAATTCTAAATAGTATTGCGGTTTGATATCTGTTATGATAAACTAAAGTGTCACCACATTGGTGTATTTAATTGTAACAACTATAAAGTACGTATATTTTTTGTTTTTTCATTTATTAATATACTTAGAGTAAAAATACAAACGCATTTTTGATCCGTCGTCGAAAGAGAATATTTTAATGTAAAACACAAAAAAAAAATATAAATTAACAACTATTTTATACAAAAATAAGTCTTTTATATACTCCAATTTTTTTTTTATTTTTTACGATATCACACATAATAACTTTTTGTATCGATATTTATTACCCAGTAATACTTTTTCAGGATTCCGAGCCAAATTGGAAACAATAGAACCCTATATCTTCGTCATGTCCGTTCGTCCGTCCATCCATCCGTATGTCACAAGCAGTTTATTCAAAACTAATGTAATCTTGTATTATTAGTAGGGACACTTACACTATAGATGAAATTTATAGTGTAAGTGTCCCACTATACTGTTTTTGAGTTATTGCCGAAAAACTGCGCCTCTTAACAAAAGGGTGTAAGTACCGTGAAGATATGCTTTTGCTGATACACTTTAGTTTACACTAGTTTAATAGTAATAGTCGACATACCTACTTGTTTTTATAGTTATAGGTGATTATTTATTACGCGCGAGAAACATTGTAACAACGTAGGTCTTTCATCTGTAGTGCATTTCTTTGTAATAATGACTTCGGAAACCCATAATGAGCATGGTCCGACATGCTCTTGGCCTGTTTTTTTTGTGTTAATTTTTTATTTATTTTTTCATTTTTAGTGAATCTGAAGTACACTAACTAATTTGTCTGAATATGGGTAGACCAACTAAACGTGCTGCTCATAAATCGCATTCGCTGTAAGCCGTTAAGGAGTTTAATTGATCATCGTATTTGACTACGACAATTATTTGACCATAACGACGTTATGGTAGGTGATTCAAATATCCGGATAGCCTATAAAAGATTCGGCAGAATATTGTTAATTTTTTCCTAAGAATTGATGAGTTCCGTTACTTTGTCATGGATCCCATAATCAGAACCTAACCAAATTCTCATCAAACTACCCTTGAAGTACATCCTTTCCAATAAAAAAAGAATCATCGAAATCGGTTGGCGTGATATTGAGTTATTCGTCCATTTGTCGCGCGCATACCCAATGCAAATTTAAGATTTATATAATTTTCTCATGGATGCCACTGTCAGAACTGAACCAAATTAAAATGGGAAGCACCAGCTTTGAAATAAAAAAAGAATTATCCAAATCGGTCTACCCAGTCGAAAGTTCTGAGGTAACAAACATTAAAAAAAACCAGCCCAATTGAGAAACTCCTCCTTTTTAATTTTGAAGTCGATTAAAAAGAACTCTAAATACAAGACTACGATAAACCATAAACAGAGGGACAGACGAACACTACAGTTCTAGCATTAGTGATTTTATTTTTCCAAGTCTTGTATTGAGTAAAAAAGCATCGAAGCTCATGAAAAATTTCTCTTCAATTTATTTCTTAAGCTAACATCGGTCTTCTTGTTTATGGAACGGAAGTTGTAACATTCTTTGACGAATCCGAGATTGTATAATTGCGATTTTTTAAAATCGATAATGATTCTTTTACAGAAATTGCAATAAGCGGTGCATGTAGAAAATAAAAAGAAAACATACATTAAAAAAAACATACAATACAATCTTTTATTAATCGTAAATTAATGAATTCATTTGTGAATAAGCTAAGTAACTAAAATAAAAGAAAAATTAAATAAGGATCTGCTTGTATGACCGCCTCAATGTGGCGTCATCAGACCATCTATTTTGACAAACTGCCGCTTAATATAGGAATGTTAAAGTTTTCAGTTTCAAATCGATAGGGCAATGTGAGAATTTTTACCATCTCCCAGCTTCATCGTGACACCGATTCGATGATTACATTCGAATTTACGTTTTTAAATAATAATGTATTTTGAAATTTTATAAATTTGTTACTCCAACTATAAATTTCGGATTATTTAGTCGTCCGGAAATGGGTGAAAATGGATTATAAGATTACATTGTGCCCATACAAATATATATATGTGTGTGTATGTGTCAAATTAATAAGAGCTTGCCAAAAAAGTAAAATATCGTGTCGCATAATTCGTTTTTATCTTATTAAGGTTGTTAAGATTGTTATTGTAATATTATGCATGAGAAAATGTAGGAACACAGTTTCATAATCGAAAACCCTTTATTCTATATCGCTCGAGATACGGTTGTAGGTGTCAAAATCTCTTTGCGTGGGCGATTTCCTGAGCGTACAAAAGAAAAAATTGTTGAAACCCACCTGGGTATTGTCCGATAAACGAGACGACCCAAAATACTTGCCTACGTTTGCCACGAGAGTTCAAACGTAGGTTATTGTGATTACACATTGATTTAATACGTTAGGAAAATTCAAGTTACTTTTTACAAAAAGAAGAGTTAGATAAATGCGACTGTTAATTTAATAATAATTTCTAATCTATTTTTATCCGGTTAAGTCGAGCAAGATATTGGAATAAAGTTAAACCCTAGTGACTGATCGATTTTATTGAAATTGTTTTTCTTGCCTATTGTCTGCCTTTGAAGTAAAAGGTGTGATGTGAGCTAGTGCAAGATTAACTTTACCATTGTTTATTGATAAATTCGTTATTTATAGTTTTTATTGAATTGTGCAGGTGCGCGTGCGCGAGTTTTACATCGCGATGCAGCGCTGCCCCTACATCCACGAGATGAAGGAGCGGCTGCTGGGCGCCGGCGCCGACGAGCGCGCCGGCCGCGAGCGCGCGCGCCCCGACCCCCACCACGACCCGCAAGTTGGGACCATTGTTAAGGTAATTTCAATTCCTAAAGATTATTATACAACGTAACATCTCTAGCTGTCCAAAAAATATGAACCTTATCTAATAACGGATAAACGTTATTAGACAAAGTTTATATTTTCTAGAGTTTATGAATGTGCTGGTCGGGCTTTAGTAATATAAAAAAAAATAATAATAAATAAATGAACAATGAAGAAGTTTCATTCAGTTTCAAGAGTATTATGAATCACTAATCGAATAAAAATTGGCATCAAGATCAGGATTGGAGTGAGATCGAGATAAGATCTACACAAAGCGCAAAGAAATTTATTTTATTTTTATGTGTAGTGTTTAAGAGCGTTGCTTTCAAAACGGAAGATACCGCCTTCGAATCTTGACCACGAGCGAACTGACCAATAATTTTTCAACTTAGATCATCTGAAATCACTCGATTCGTCCTTCATGGACCACCTTCGATCTTCGGCCTCTGACCAAAGAGTATACATATAGTAATTAGACCTTTCTGCTTTATCATCGCTTTGGATATATCGCTCGCTAACAACTTCAACAGAGCCCGCATTGGGATATTCAGAAAGACGTGAAGGTCATAAACCCTCAATCTTAAATAAAAGTACATTAGCAGGATATACCTTGGCCTTAGCCGATTAAAACATTCACAACAACAACAAAAGAATGAAAACGGGTTAAAAAAATTACCGTTACTTTACTCCATATCTCAAACGTGAATACGCAGGAAATTGCAAAAATACTTAACCGCCTTCTATGTTTTCAGTTAAATTCAGACGGTTACGGTTCGCACACGTCGCCAGCGCACGCGCCGCTCGTCGTGGACGACTGCGAGGTGCCGTGCGGGGAGGCGGACCCGCCCACGCCCTCCGACTGCCTCATACGGCACCGCACGTGCTGTCAACCCGATGTCGTGCCTAAAAACGCTAAGTGAGTTTGTAATAGAATTATTTATTCTTATACAAAAGAATACTCTGAGACAACTCGTTCTATGAAAACATCATTCGCATAATTTTATTCTCCTCGAACGTATTAAAGGAGAGGCGGCAACCTAATAAATAATATATAAATAAAATTTATTAAGAATATATTAAAAAAATATTTTAAATAGATACCTCTCGATACTTATATTTTATTTTAATAGGGCATAAAATTATTTGGTACAGAAAAAGCAAAATAATGCGCTGTAAGAGCAGGTAAAATTTCCACGAACTTACAACTTATAGAGATATTTTTCATTCAATGCAAAAATTATTAAGTCAGATAGAACTCTATCTTTAAATTATGTTATTTCATAATCCAGGTTTACTTACGATCATTTCATTATAAAATTCGCCTGTTTAAGACAAACGGGTACATGACTTTTCCTGTTTGGATATTAGATAAATGTTCCTTTTGGCCTTTTTTTTCGAAATGGTGATACTAAAAACCGAAAACAATATAGTACCCGATGAATAGTTTTTAAAGAAAACCGAATAAGGTTTCTATCAAAGCAATGTAAACAATATTTAACGGTTGCATGGACTTTCATATACATGAACATGACGATTCACAGTTTTCTTTTCAATTCAAAAACATGACAAATGTGCTTAATATCAACTTCTTTGTAATGCCATTTGCGGTGTCAAGGTATACATACATATGGCGCATGTAGTTACTTGTTGTGTGTACAATTGTGTATACAAATATATATATATATATATATATATAATGTATCCTCAGTGTGTTGCGATTTGTCGTGTTGATGTCGTTACATGACTTTTAAACTTATGAAACGTTACGTCCGGGACTTGGACAAACATAATAAACTTCACTTCTCACATCGATATCTACCTAGTATTCGACGAATCTACATGCGTACACACAGGTACAAATGTTTTTTCGATGATGACAATTATGTAGCTGCAATAACGAGGAATCAGTTACTTTTTTTGGTTAACTGGATCGATTCAAAATTCATATTCACTACTATGAAATGTGTTTACAATTGTGGTAGTCAAGGATATCTCAACTTTCTAATAGATTATTTATAATTTAGTGTAAGACGGTGAATCGAAAAGGCTTTCACAATAATATGCATATAAATTATTGAAATACTAATAATTAAAATAATATAAAAATAAATCACCCTTAAAAATAAATAATCCGACCGTGATAGCGATATTTTTGGTAATGTAATTTGACGCAATTTTTAGACAGATATGACATAAAAAAAAGAAAAAGTATGACTAATAACGTATTCCGGGAGCTCTGTTCTCGTACATTAAAATCAACGCATACAAAGTTTTAAAATATAGTAGTACAAGTATACCGTACTTATAAATTAAATTTTACTATTGTATTAATTGTGTCAGCAGAAATAAAAATAAAAATTCTTAATAAGTACAACTTATAGCAAATCAATGATTGTTATAACGAACCATTTTCGTATTGCAAAAACGACTTTTACTTGTTCATACTGATAACATGAAGTATTTAACATAAAACCACCAAAATTTTATACTGTAACAAGAATTCTAAACAATGTTCTTACTAGTTTACGGTGTTTGCTAGAAATTTTATTCATTAAACCTGTGGGAGAATTTCAAATATGCTAAACGGTGACCCAGTACGCTTTTAAAAATATTAATAGCATCCTGTTTCATAGTTCAAGGGACGGAAGGGACCTTAATGCAGCATTTATAAATAGCTCGAAAGGAGGAAGTTGCGATCAAAGCCGTGCGCGGCTATCCGATGGACAGCCGACGCTCCGTGCGCGCAGCCGTAATAGTAAACAATGAGAGCCTGATTAATCGACAGGTCTGATAGAAAAAAAAACGAACCCTGTCCACAACCTGTCAAGGTGGAAATTCGAATGAATATATACAGACGAAATCGGGTGCTCGTCCGATGTGCAGTTCCATAGCGCATGAAAATGACAAGACTTTTAAGCGAGCATTGGATAAGAATCTCATTATAGAGATTGCGGAGGAGTGTTCTGCCGGTGCGGATAATACGAAAAGAAAACAAAAAAGCCGCAGTGAATAAAGATTAAGTCAACTTGGAGCGGGAAAAAAAACGACAAATATTATTAAAAGAGAGGAAATTCTATACGTACTGAGAGAGGTGAACGAATATGAATTATATTAAATTGGCTTTCGCCCGCTTTGACATAGGACGGATTCTTTCATTCGTTTACATCGACCATAATCCCGATTCCGACTTCAGTGCCACTCTCGATTCTTAAGATTTTTCCGATTTTTGCCTGAGACAATGAGTGGGCGAGCGCGGTAAGCGCACTTGTGTGCGTGCGGTATACGCTAAACTAGATGTATCAGGATATATTAATTTTGATCCATTGGCTGGTAAATTATTTGTTTAGGTAGTGAATATTATGAATATAATTTTTTTATGTGTTAGCAAATATGATTTGTTACTATGATCCGTATTTTATTCATATTTGACATAAAATAAAATATTAAAAATAAGTTTTAGGTATAACATTACAGTGGAATTTCGATAATTTACAAGAGAAAATGAGGTAATCAAATTTGAGATACGTACAAAGATAAATTTTACAAAAAAAAGAGAAAACGAATATATGGTATAAAGATGTCTTTTTTAGAAATTTTGTTTACAATTTCATGTGTACAAAGACTAGAATAAAAGCAGCAAGCATTTGTTTTGGGTTTTATTCCTATGAGTTTAGAAAATTTCAATTAAGAAGTCCTCATATTTTATATCGAAAATAATAATAATATATACTTAATTTTGATTCTATCCAGAATTTTTGTCATGTTGGTCATTTGACACAGATTATGGACCGGTCCCATCGGCACATTACATACAAAAATAATAATTTCAAAATTTTACAAAATAATATCAAATTGAAAATATCAAATTCAGTAAAAATATCACTTCAAACTACTTACGGATCTAAATGGCACTACAAAGTTACCACGTCAAGCTATGCATAAGGAACTAGCTAACGATATGTCTTCAGTAAATCTGACCGAAGACTGCTGGTTGAACGGTTGAAACGCATCATATATAGCTTTTTTTTTTAATTTATATAATCAAATATTGAACTATTAAAATTAAAAAAAAATGAAACTAAGTTCTGCAAGCATTGAACTTCCTTACTAATAATTTTACTACATAATAAATCTAATAAAATAACAGACAAAAAATAAATTTTAAAGCTCCTATTTCGACAAATATACGATTCATTGCGATTTTTTAAGTGATTTTGTACGGATTTCGTAAAATCTGGTCAATAAAATCCCAAGATCAATGTCTGTTTATCACTTGGATATTTTTAAAGTAACAATTTAGAAAAGTTTTCGTAAGTAAATCACATAATTTTGTAATATTGGAAACAAAGATTTCCCGAAAACCGTGTCAAGAAATATAAAAATTTCCTGTGTGAGGTGTTTAAAATTAAACTTTTAGTCAATACGCTCTCGAGAATAAGAAATAACTTTCATGGGCGTTTATTATCTAAATTCAATTCCTTTAAGTTACAGTCGTAATTCAAAAATCAGTCAAATGGCGCAAAATCGGGACAGGCCTCTTAAGCCGGCGCCGCTTTTGATTCCGATCCCAATTCCAGATAGATACCAGTTCTATTTTTGCTTCATTTACATAAACGAAGCCGCTAGCGGAAACTAGTATATTTACAGATTCAAACCTATTACATACGTCTTTTTCTGACGTGTAAGTTGTAATACTGTAAAGTTTCATGAAAATCTGTATAGTAAGTAGCTTTTGCATAAAATCTATAACAAACATCCATCATTCCAAACTATTACGTTTATGATATTAGTTGGATTTGTATGAAAGACATGATATGAAATGTGTATGTATTTGTGTGCGATCGTGCCTCCGTGTGTACGCGCGCACGCGCGCGTATTTGTGCGTGCATGCGAGTGCGCGCGTGCGTATGCGTGTGCATATATGCGTGTGTGTGTGTGTGTGTACGCGAGCGCTTGCGCGTGCAAGTGCGTGTGCATGTGTGTGTGTGTACGTGTGTGTGTACGTACACGAGCGTGTGTGCATGCGAGTATATATGCGTGTAAATGAAAAAGGGGATTTCCTACTTTTTTTACTTTCAATTAATTTATTCATAATATAAAAATACTTTAAGTACTAGAAGTTTGTTCCTTAATGAATTAAATTTTAAAACTGGAGAATTCGTCATAAACATATTATTTCACAATTCGGCACCAAATAACAAATGGGGTTTGCATTTTATAAATCGCATTTACTTTTAACATACATTATTGTACGATTTTTTTTTGTTGTTATCAGATTCGAAGCGTTCGACAAAAATGTTATAATTATAAACTATCCGTTTCCTTGAAAAGCTGCAAATTCTTACTATTTTATAGTCAAAATAACGAAAACTATAATTTTGATAATCATTTAAAAAGAAAAAATCTAAACTTATCTAATTTGCATCATTTGCAACTACATATTTAGTAAATTCTTCAGATTTTGCAATACTTCGCAGTTTCAAAATACAATACGGGGAGAATAGATTAGCGATGAACAATCGGAAAATTTATCAATTATTATTATATTAACTAACATTTTCATCAATTAACGACAATCACCACAGATCTGTATTAATATGACTATAAACAGAAAAACGTATTTAGTATATTAAGTAAATTTTAAATTTATTATTTTAGTAGGTAGGAAATTAATTTAAAATATTCGTGCCTAAAAAAATTCATTTGTACTGAATGAAAAATAATAAAAAACCATTAATCACTCCTTCCGAAGCACAACACAACTAAAGAGAAATTAATTGGAAACCGTAGTACTAATGAGGGCGTGCTGATTGACGCCTTCTTATTTATTAAGTACTCGCTGTGCGCCGGCGGTGGCGAGCCAAGGCCGGGTGTCCGGCGGATTGCGTCACCGGCCCCGTAAATCCTAATGCAATTAAAAATTTACGAGGCGTCGTCGATGCAGCTGTAGGACGTCGCAGGCCGGCTACAACCGTGTCGTATTTGTTATACAGATGTTCGCGATTAGTACATCGTATAGTTCAACGAAGCAATGGCGCGGCAATTAGTAACACAAGTACGCCAATGTCCTGGGTTTGATTGCCAGTCGGCGGAAATTGTTCGTAAATCCTTCGCTAGGCTTCAATGTCGGACTCGTGCTTCGGGTGCGTTCGGAATTTTGTGATGCAGGTATTACGTACACGCTTTATTAATGACCTGACTGTTGTTAACGCATATCTCGTGAAATAATTAAGCAGTACGTTTACGATATCGAAAACGTCCGGAAAAGACCAAGAATATATTTATAACGATCAGGTTCAGAACATTAAGCAGAACTCTAAATACGTGAGTTGCCCGCCGCTACCTAAGGCCGGTACTATGATCCGTTCGGAAGAGGACGTTTGATGATATGTATTTGAAAAATTGTTTTCAGAGACGTCTGTCCACCGGTGCCGACGTTGACGAACTCAATCTATTCATTTTACCCTTACATCAAAAACCAAAAAAACTCTTAGGAGAGAATCATTTTTACCACTATCACGACATACTACATTCGACCTAAGTGATGGGATATACAATTTTGACGCACTAAAGCACCATGCATCAACATCAAACCCGATTCGTGAAAATCGTGTACTTCAAAACAAAATTATATACACAGACTAATGCAGTGGATATCGTTCGCGTGGTATTAAAAACCACCACAAAAGACACCACAATCGGCACACTGTCCCAATTTGTTCAAAGTGAATGAAAAGTTTGACGAACCCATAGATTACTGTCTCTTTATGATTTCAATAAGTCAACATTCCGAAAGTGCAATGCGATTGGCTAACAATCGCGTTCTCTTACGACACATCATCACCTCGTACGCGCCTACAGATAGATGAATTAACTATTCAATGGTTCAGACCATCACGATTAAAATAAACAATTAACTTCGATAGTCCAATCTGTATACGTCACGTATCGTGCGTACCTTCCTGAAAATCTAATTCTGATATACATAAAGCTAAAGACGAAATAACATTTAATGTTTACCAGTTTTGCCCCTGGCTGCAATTGCTTGAATATAGAACGAATTGATTTCCTTTTATACATATTTTTTATTGATGACAGCAGTGTTTAAGGGTATATCAAGTTCAGCAAAGGTTCGGAACTAAAATCGCTATCAAAAATATCGAGTCTAAAGTGGAAGCGAGATTGTTTTACAGTAGAATATTTAGCAAGAGTACGTGGGTTTTCGGTCTTCCTCCGGCATGGTCAGGATTTTACATCGAGACCGGGATCGAAATCGAAGACTGGACAGGGAGTGGAATTGACGACGAGACCAGGATAATGATCGTGACTGACAAGGTAGTCGGATCTTATAAAAGATTGAAGGAATTCATTCTACGTTCACGCGGACGGAGCTGTGGACGAAAGCTAGTTACCAATTATAATTAATGTATATCGTGTTATCGGTTTATCGTCGCGACTGTATCAAAGTAAGCCAAAAAAATTAACAATCTTTTTATTTATTTTAAATCGCTTAGAAATAATTACCTTCCATTTAAAACGATAGTGTTATATAATTTACATAAAAATGTTCTTGATGCCTTGGATTCATACGAAAACTTTACCGATCTTTAACTTTTCCTTATATTTCTTATTTATTGTGACCTGTTCCGGCACACAGTCTTCGCCGATCGGGTATTTTTCTTTTCGTCAGTCTTCTTCCATTATTTAGACTGGGGCACGCTAATGTTAACTTTTGCTTCTAAACCTCATCCAACATCGAGCGTCTCGAATCGTCATCGACACTGTAGTATCCGGCCAACTTGGGCCATTAGTTTTAGAGATGTTGTATTTTTGTGCATGTGCTATCCCGGATACTAAGGGGAGTGCTCTGAGTAACTATAGAATTTCATTTTTTGCCGTTGATTTCCGTCACCATTACGCTTATTGGAAATATCATAATTTTTCTGCAACGTACGGTAAAACTCAGAAATTATATATTACCAGCGGTGTCTCCAAAGAATTCTGACAAAAGCGTCTTCAAGAAAAAATCATACTACTTGTTAAAAGGCCGGCAATCCCACGGAGGTTACTAACCCCCGTGGGATTGCGAATGTTCGTGTGTGGCTGTGACTATCTACTCTCTAGTAGTCCGCATGCTCGTTTGCCCTTAAAACATTCTACAAAAAATCGTATTCTTGAAAAATTACCGCCCTCGTATGCAACAGACTATAATAAAATATTAATAATAGTAACACCAGCCGCGTACCTACCGATATGTAAACGTCGAACCTACTTAATTTTATTTGGGGACGTAATTAAATAGCGGACTCATGGTACTAAAACATCCGGGAATCACACTACCAACTTTTTTTTTACAACGATTACATTCAGAAAATTACACACAACTCTAATGCGTAACTTCTCTGTCGATGTCTAGACTAGACACCACGGCCCAACCGAGCGCGGAATCGGGAATCCTATAATAAATTAATGTTCTATTACAAGAGCATCCTTTTCAAAGATTGAGTTCTCCCGGCACCGGCTAAACAAAGCAATTGTCAAGAGAGGTCATTGCGTAATTATGCCGCTAGTTAGTATGCGTGCGACGGTTTTGCGCAATAACTCGTCGAGCGCTCCTAATTAGGATGGTTTAGGTCGACACCCAATGTTGCGACTGGCCCGCTTCACAAATTAGCAAATTGTTGGTCTCTTCCGTTAATAGCTTTCAGTTAAATGACCGTTAAACTGGTAATTGTATTAGTGAAACTAGAGAGTTTCAGCAACTTTTAAGGAATATTTAATGAAACAATGTTCACTCAAAAAACTTGTACGATTTAATTTGTCATTGCCTGCGTCAAAAGAAATCTTTTGTTGTCGTTGCGTGCTATATTGATTTATTTTTATTGTAAGTTACTTCAAATTGTGAAAATATTAAAATATAATTACAAATAAATTATTAAAATGTAGTAGCCAAATAATTACTGAAATAAAATTGGTATAAAAATGTTTTACTTCGTTTTTCAAACGAACGATAGTTGAAAAGAGATATTAGATGGTAGGCTAATGATGATCTAATGGTAATAAGTGGTAGGTAAGTGGTAGGTGATGATGAATTTGATCGTCATTTCGATTTTCTGAAGTGTAAAACTCAATTTTAATATGATATTTGACCTATCAATTGCTGCCTAAGTCCATTTTTTGACGGGAAAACAATTGCCTTTTTTTTAATGACGAGGAAGTGATAGTTTGTTGAATAATACGACATTTCTAAAGTAGCTTTGAAAGAAAAAGACATCAGTGGAGTATTTGCCGCCCACTCGCCAGAGGTCAACGACCCGAAAAGAAACTGCGCAATAAGTGGCTCTTTTGCTATTCGACGTCGGCGAGTTCAAACGCCCACCGATTTTGTTCCACGATTCGATTTTGAACTTGACAATTAGATGTTTACAATGGGTGTTGGAAATATTACGACATTTTATGTAGAGAGTTGTACGGCCTATGGCGTGAATTCGTAGCGTGGGGCGGGCGGGGCCCAGGTCAGTGGGTCGCTCGCGCAGCCTCCGGATGCTCTCCTGGGCGAGACGCGCCTCTATCGACCCAACGCCGCCACAGCTCAGGGTTGGCACAGGCATTAAACGATTTTATAAATATTCACGTGAAATATTGGTTCATGATGTTATATATAATATACATTACGGCCAACTTTATGAGATGTATGTAGAAATTCAATATTTATTTGTAAATACATTTTGATATTGATTAGGAAAAATAGTATCGTACTGTAGCTTAAATAGAAAAAAAAATGTTTTCATATTCCACAGCAAGTAAAATTATACTTTTCTTGAATATTTGAGCGCCTATACGAACTTATTTACCTCTGTAACTTCATTTGGCAATTACGACCCTCTCGGATTTTTAGGGTCGTATCGTACACAAAATGGGGTGAGTTTTAGCGTAGGGTGCGTGACGCCCCTGAGAGAGCGGCGCGCAGCATCCACCACTGCGCAGCTCTGGGCACACTACAGCGGCAGGGCCGAGCCGCGGCCGCACCTCGCGTTTCCGGAGCCCTTTTTAACTTACAATAGCTCTTCACGGCCCTTGTTTCTTTCTCCGTCCTTATTAACCATCGGGCGTCGTCCATTGACCGTGGATTTCGAGCTTTTCGAAAAATTTACCCTCAATAAAGCTTTACCGTCATTCGTAAGATGCCGGAACAAAGAGGGAAGCGTAAACTGTGACTTAAACTCGAAAAAAGTGAGAATCGTCCCAACGATGGGTAAGGAAAAGCATCAACCGGCCGAAGCCGACGTCAAAGTGGCCACCGTGGACCTGGAAGCGGTGGACAACATGGCGACGCTGCCGGTCGGCCAGCACCGCCAGCAGGGCAGCGACATCGCCATCGCCGAGAAACACAACACGGCCAACAAGGAGATGGAGCTGAAATGCGTGCAACCTAAGCCGGCCAAGAAGTATGTCTGAACTATGAAAATTAAGGCGGGGCATTAAGATGCGCAGCTATTGCCCATGTTTCTATAATTTGAATATAAAAATTCAAAATAATATTGTTTTACCAATAATTTACTGTTTTTTTGATTGTGTTTTAAAAAAGTAAAAAGAATAATAATTATAATCATCCTTACAAGTATTAACTCATCTTTTAGAAATGCTTAATTTAATCAATTAAATTTTAATAAAATAAAAATTAAACAAACTTATTTTCGTCAGTTCGCCAAAGCCTAATAATCATCTTTAAACACCGCTTTAAAAAGTTGGAAAACTATACCTATAATAAATAATTATTCGAACGCACCTGTGCCTATACAGGACTCGTTATGCGATCCTTCACCGATACTTTCTAAAATCCGTGACTGATACTTCAGTAATATATTATTATTAATCTACGACATAAAGATTCTTAAGAACTTATATGAATAAATTTATCTTAAACATTTATTACTTTTGATGTGATGCATACAAAATATGTAGTACCAAATTATAATATTGTACAAATAAAGAAATGATTTGTTATTTCATTAACTAAGTAATTGTTGTACTTTTAAATACTCATTGCGTGCATTCATACAAACATGGTTCAAACAGCTATTTCAGTTTCTATAATAGGGAGTTTTCCAAAACATTGTTTTTGTTTGTATTTCAGAACATCGTTGTTTATCATATCGAGTTTCATCTACGCGAAGCTTTTAGTAGTGGTATGCATTGCTTACGTCATCAGCGACGTCATAACGCACAACCTGCCCCTTTATTACTATGAGGGATTCTTCACCTACCTATATGGCATGAGCATATTATTTTTGCTGTACGTCTTCTGTTTTCTGCTTCAAGGTTAGTAAATTTTTTTAATGTCATTTCATGTTGAAATATAATCATTAATATTCTGAAATATTTTTATTCTCTTATTACGTCTTGTTCTCTTTTTTCTGAACAAACTGAAAATGTTTATCTGATATGATTTTACTTCGTAGAGAGTGCTTGCTGCAGTGGTGGAAGTCCTCCTAAACCCAAACCTCCTCCAAAGGAGAAAAAACCTAAAAAAGATAAAGAAAAGAAAACTAAAGACAAAGATGCAAAGGAAGGCAAAGACGGAAAAGATGGAAAAAAAGAGGGGAAAAAAGATGGGAAGTCTAAAGAGAAAGATAAAGACAAGGATAAAGATGGAGGAAAAGAGAAAGCTACCAAAGAATCTAAAAAGCAAAGCCAATTTCAGGTGAGTGTGAACCTTTCTTCCTATTTTTTTATTATATTCCATTTGACGAGTTATATCGTTTCTAACAAAACACGTTTTTATTGCTTCCGTGTGTCGTCTCGTAGTTAACCAAATAATTGGTTTTTGTGATTAATTTATGTAAAGCGCAATAGATTCTTTTTTGTTTGGTAAAATATTAAGCATCTTGTTTAAAGCACCGCAGTCACCGTCCTGATTACATCGCAATTTTTAATATTTTTGCTTTTACGATCGAGAAAATAAATCAAAGAGGAACATTACATTTGACTCATCGGAAACGAAAACACACCGCATGTTACGCCCTCTTTATTTACGTCGCCTACTTTTTGTTTTGTTTTTTCCATATCATTTGGGCAGGAGGTGTACCCGCGTAAGATGCGCGATAAAGTTCGTGAACAACAATTGCAAATGGCGCAATTTTATGAGTCCGAACAGGTGAGGTAGCACCCAAAAGGAAATCGCTTGCAGCACTCATACGTATCGCCGATTATGCTTTTTGAATGTGTCGTTTAGTTCCATTACGATGTATTACTAGTGCTTGTTTCGCGCTGTATAAAAAAATAAGTGGCTTAATGTACCAATGGAATGTAATACTAGGCCTATCACGGTTTGCTTTGACCAGCTTCTTAATTAGTTATTGTACTATGCACGTCATAATATTAACCATACATTTATCATAAACAGACAAGAGGAGGACTTCTTGTCTTTCGAACTACCTGAAATGTTGTCAGGTATTTAATGCAATTGAACGTGCTTTATGGAATTGAATATACTTAGGCACCGTGTAGATATGTGAACTTGGTTTGATTAATAATTGTGGTGCCAGCTGTATTTTGGAATACAAATGTAAAGTGAAACTGTGTAAGTTGAAGAATGTAATTTATATTTTGTTGTAACATCTAATATTATTATATTTTGCAGCAACAAGATGTCGTGGAGATGGAAGCGGGTACTGTAACCCGACCAGGCCGCAAACGTAAGACTTCCCAAAACGATCATAGTCATGGCAGTTTCTTCCTTCGAATTGGTGCTATTGGTATGACAAAAAAACATTTTACTATTATTGCGAGACTATCGTCAAAAATGTTACCTTTAACGTTTTTTGTATTAAATTTTACAGCCTTCGGTCTTGGTACAATGATCTACAACGGCCTGGAGTTTGGCACTTTTTTTGAACTTCCGGTGGAGTCTCCTTGCTATCTCATACTTAAGGGCGTCAACCCTGTTTTACAGATGGTGTTCACGTTTATGCAAATGTATTTTATTTTCATGAATTCTCGAGTAAGTTTAATCATATCAAATGTAGCACCTATTGTTTATGGTTTATTGTTATTTCTTTTTTAATATTACAGTTGAATATCCATCGTTTTAAAGTGGTTGCTCGTTTTGGACTGATGCATGTCGTGGCTACTAACATTTGTGTATGGATCAGGACTTTGGTATTGGAATCGCTGAAGGAAATCACCGATTATCACGTGAAAAATCCTCAAGGTACTCCCGAAGAAAGTGTTTTTGGAAGTTAGTATTACATATTAGTAGTAATTTATTTTTTTTTCCATTGAACCTGTTTCACACATCGTATGATTTTTAGAAGCTATCCGTAGACAGACTTTGAGAAATTCGGGAAAAGTCTTCGGAGCAATTACAACTGCTGCCACTAGTGTCCTTTCCACGGTAACTACTGCAAAATCTGCTGGACAAAATGTTTTAGAATCCATAACTACAACTCCTATTCCAACAACCATGCCTACAACCAGTAAGTAAACATCTGAACGATTTTTTTTACTAAACCTAAAATATTCGAAATATTGGTAATGTAGTATGAAAATTAAGAAAGATTACGGCAGTTAATTGAGATTGTTTAAATTTATTCTCGTTCCCAATAAATACAAATAAAAAGAGTGTTACTCATACTGCTACACGAAATGGAATGCGTATTAATTTTCAGCGACAACCTTACCACCTTACCGCCCTGGTGGTGCTTACCTCCCTCAATCTAAGTTGCTAAATAGCATTAAAAGCACAATAGGTTACGACAACGAGATGGGTTACGGAAATCATGAGTACAAAGACTCTTGGCCGAATGACAATCCTTTCACGACTACGACGTCGTCGACGGTCAATCCTTTGATTGTAGCAGGAGAGAAGTTTGTGACTCAGGCACAAACGGCCATGTTAGAAGTATTTCAGTGGCTCACTACTACGACTTTCAAGCCTATTATGGCAACCATGTCGACTTTGGTACCATCCACCACCCCAAGTCCCTTTATTACAACCAAGGACGAATGGGGGGAATGATATGGACTCTTATCGTGTCGATGAACCTCAACATTTTTCAGGTTTGATTTCGACACGTTCGATTAGATGCATCGCTGTTATACCGATTTATTTGCTGATTATTAGTGTTTTCATTTGTAATGGAACTTTTTACTTTCGATGAAATTATGTTTTCTCAGCACTCGGTTACTATTGTTACACTGCATGTTTGTTTTTGATTACTACGTTGTCACCATTCACTTTTTTAATGTGCAATACAAGAAATATTATTTTGTATTTTCTACTGCATATTACTATTTTTTTATTCTTCTTATTATCGTATTAATTTACCTGTATTTTTAATTATGTATTTTAGATTAGGTATAGTTTGCATTGTTGAAATTACTACAAAGTTATGTTGTATTTGTTTTATTTTTTTAGTTCCTTTCTTGCTTGAATGTTATCTTCATTAAATAAATATATTCTATTCTTTTCAGTTAACAATTCATCTGAGATTGAATTTTTCCATAAATTGAATCCAGCTGCTTTGATGATGACGATCGACAACAGTACCGTGTGCGGCCGTCGCCCAATAATGGGCAACATTGTTGCTGACTCCGCTCCTTATCTGTATCCGTTCATCATCGAATATTCACTCATTGGTGCCGCCGTCATCTACGTCATGTGGAAGCATATTGGCCGTTATCCTAGGTATTGGATTCGATCATTAGCTACAAGACTAATACAAGTACTCTAATAAAAATTAATGTCAAATATTAAAATAATAAATGAAATATCTAAAATTTTTAATATCGATTACAGAAAATTTTACATAGTTTATTGCACATACTTAATTAGTATTTCATGAGCAAAAGATCAGTAAATAGAAGCGTACGGTTGACGCATACGTACGCATTTGGTTCCAGTGCGGCCAACGATGAAGATCTAGAAAGACGTCTGGAAGCTGTTCTCTCTCGTAGGGCGGCAGCACTGGCGGCGGCGCAGCGCGGCAACCGCGTCGACTGCGCGGGTGCATCCAAGGGACTATTCTGCGGATTGTTACTGCTCGTGGCGTCTCTTATCTGTTTGATTTTATTCTTCGTGCTTATCAGAAATGGGCAGTTGAAACGGCTCTCGATTTACCTCGCCGATGTATCCCATTGTGCTCTCATGGGACTGTCAATTTTGGCAATACTCATTGGTTTTATACGGTAAGAATTTTGAAGATTGCACTTAGTGTTTGTCATGTAAATTATTGCATTTCGATTTGATTTTTAAAAATACCTAGAATTGTTGAGTAATCTTTTTTAATAAAAATATTGTCAGAACTATCAAAAGATAAATTATCATTTATATTTACTATACATTTTTTTTTTGTATGGAGCATATTTTCGTTTTTCACTTATTTTTGTTTTATTTTGTTACATTTTTCCAAACTCCTAAACCAACTACCTTTCATCCTAATTCACTTTGACACTTTTTTGTGTTCCCACTTCATTTTATGCATGCCTGTCTCTTTCCATTTTGTTTATAACTGCATCCATTATAAATTACATTTATTTCACCATTTTTTTGGTTTTCGTCTTATTTTGACGACCACGATTAGCGGTCGAGTTATGCAGTGGAGTTCTAGTCCCCCATCCTGTACCGAGCCTTTCCACAGGGTGCAATCGTTGAAGTTCCGTTCCGAAGAGCAATCAGACCTGAATGACATCCTGCTGCGCGTGTCTGCCTTCGGCCTCTTCGTCTATGCCGTGTTCAGCGTCATCGCCGGCGGAATGGGCGCTTTCACCAACGAACCCAACCTGCTTGTTATGATTACCGGGATTCTGAGTATTGTGCAGGTGATTTGGAGCGTCTTAATAAATAATAGTTAAACATTATTGATTCTTCTGAATAGTGAGTTTAATGTCTTAAATATCGACTACAGCGTAGTTGATAATGAAAGCTTTTAAAGCTATATGTTAAAGTTCTTAATCAGAAATAAAAAGAGTGTAGATGGGTATGCCTCAGAATTGAGGTGATAAAAGCTGTAAACAACAACAGTATATAAGGAAAACTATTAATTAAGTTGCGGCAGAATGTGGTCGTTAAATTTTAGAAATGGTTCTTAATATCGAATAGGCAGCTACTAAAATTGTTAAATTAAACATAAAATGCTTCCGAATATGGAAATTCTTGAAAAAATTTTTTGAAAATAAAATTTTATTTTCTTATTACTTTTATATAATTAATTTTTCTTTTGTAAAAAAACTAAAACTACTCTAGACAATAGACAAATCTCTTATCAAAAGGTCGGCAACGCACTTGTGAGTCCCCTGGAATTGCGGGTGTTCGGTCGTCTTTCCCTTAAAAATCCTATAAAATAAAACCTAATTTCAAATAGAACAATTTTAAATTGAGCAAACTGTTAATTGGATAGTAATAGTTAATTTTTGTGTTACGAATCCATATTAATTTGTTTACGTTGTTGAAAGGTGACTAAAAACAAGTCCTTGTTTTTGAAGCGATTCGCTTAATGATGTAGCGTTTTTTAAGCTCGCACTGCAACTAGATTTCATTTTAATAAAGCTATGCAAAAACAGTCAAATTTGTAATTGAATAATAAGTAAATTGCAATGATTGCAGCCCCTTTGAATTGGTGTTCAACAAAATTTCGGAAATACAACCGTTGAAATCTTAATATAAGCCCAGTGTACTGACAACATACGTTAATAACGTATTTGTATACGCTCGTAGCTGATGTAATAAAACAATATTCATAAAGTTGTATGCAACGGTTATAGAAAGAATACTCTTTGATAAAAGAATCTTCATGAAATTCGAACTTACAAATTTAATGAGTCATGGTTGAATTTCGTCCCCTGGCGACCCTAGTACACATAAAAAAGCGTATGATCCTTTTTAATGTGTACTCATCAAGTAGACATTAAGGTCGGAGTACCTTAATGTCTACTTGATGAGTCATTAAAATATTTCAGGTGGTCCTCCAGCTGCTCTTCATCGCCGATGTGTCGCGACGGCGCGTCCATCTTCCGGAGCAGGAGCGCAGCAAGCCGGCGCGCCAAGCCGTCACCTTCCTGCTGATATGCAACGTCACCATGTGGTTGATTTACACCTTCGAGGCTCAAAAAGTGCTCGCTAACCCTGTAAGTTGTGTTTGTCGTGTAAAGATAGTAAACTATTATTATTCTGTTTTTAATTAGCTCACGCCTATTTCCTAGAAGGTTGGGTAGAGACTACAGATTTCCTCATATTTCCATATCTCTCGCTACATTGGCATTGATCAGTCGTTTCATGCAAACTCGCCATATCCCACCAATTTGGTCTAAGTAAGATATTACTTGCATTTGAAAAACATCTTTTTTTTTTGAATTACTGGCCCCTTATACTAAAGAAACAATCAAGCGGCATATAATGAGACGAAAAATAATCTTTGAATACTAACACTGGTTTGCAAAAAAAAATTTTTTTTCTCAGTGTTTTTATGCACGATAACATCATATTTGGTGCTCTAAACACGTAATTTAACATGCAAATAAATCCATCACATAGATTGTAAATATAATGTTCATTTAATTAAAAAACGATATTATCAAAGTAACAACAATCACAAAAAGTAAAAAAAGACAGCGACAGTCTAAATTTTACAGCAAAAAAGTTTACAGTCACCAGTTATAGAAATATCAGTATATTTATCTCATGTTAATATAATTCAAGATATTTTTAAATTTTTTTTTTTCTTTTCATTGTTTCCATCGAAGTTTCTCGGCGAATTGACCAACAAAAATCAATAAGCATTACTGCTGACCATTTCCCATTGTAGTGTCCTTCAATATGCATAATATCCTGATGAAACCTTTCACCATGCTCATCTGATACGGCACCGAGATTTTCCGGAAAGAAGTCTACATGCGAATCCAAAAAATGGATTTAGAGTGACATTGCATCCTAAAGCTTTATTAGCAAAAAGAAGCTCTCGAATGATATGTCGGTAGTAGTCAGCTTTTATAATGCCAAGGTAATTATGGCACACTTACAAAAGCCACCCAAGCTTTTTTTTCAGCTTTGTTTAACTTCGAATTGAAAACTTCATCTGTTATAAACTCTCGTATTTGCGGATCTACAAAAATATCTCTTCTTTCAATTTCGCGTCATTGATTGGAGGAAGAAATTTT